>VZSE01002700.1:817479-937277 GCA_013398275.1 Promerops cafer | reverse complement strand
CTATATATATATAAAGATATTTTTTTAATGATTAGTTGAAGAAATTAGTACAAAATGGCTAAATAGCTTCCCTATTTCTCAGTATAATTTCTGTAGAAATTCCAAAATTTGCCTAACCTGTGAGCCTAAATGAAAATTCAGAGAGGGGCAGAATTCATAATTAATACAGGCAAGACATGTTTTGATAAGTGTTGAAACTTTGTAGTTAAAGCAAATGGTTATGGTCAGGGAAAAGAACTAAATAAAAACTTGATAGTATGTAAGACATTTGGAATAAGTGTCTTCACAAGTATACTGATATAGTTGTGAGCCAGGTAATTTATCTGAGGTTTCAAAGAATTGATTAGGTTTAGAAAGAATGCATTGAGACTGATGGTAATCACAAATTTTCTTGTCCCCCAATGTGGTGTTCTATTTTACTGGGGTTTGTTGGGTTTTTTTTCTGGTTTTTTGGTTGGTTGGTTGGTTGGTTGGTTGGTTGGTTGGTCGGTTGGTTGGTTTTTGTCTTTTTTTTTTTACTTCACTCAGGACCAATGTTTCTGAGGAAAGATATTTGTGAAAGAGTTATAAAATTTATAGCATATTCTGAATATCATCTTATATGAATAAAAATAGTAACTAAAAAGAAAGGCTTTAATTATACAATTGGTCTTTTAATGGTTCCAAGAACAGATACTTTGAGTGACATAAGAGCAAGGCCCCAGATTTCACTTGATGAGTCTCTTAAAAGGGCTTAAGATTCTTTTATGTACCCTAAGTCAAAAACACTGAATATATCAACAAGAATATCAACAATATATTTCTCAAGAGGTCAAAACAACAAAAATTCTTCTGGCAAACTTCAGAAAATCAGGGAACTATGAAAAAGTTTAAAGCAACATTCAATCAACATAAAGCATTTCACAAAGCATTAACCTAGCAAATTCTAAGCCCACTCAGCATATCTCATATTAATATACTCAAACTTTGAGAAGAAGGAATGAAGAATGAGAAAGAGATGAAGAGAGAAGAGAGAAAAGAACAAAAAGAGCTACCACTCCTCCATTGGTGTTCTAGCTCATATAAAATCCAAGAAATAAGGTCAAGACGTGCTCTTTCTTAAGCACACTTCAGTTTTCCTGGGCCCTTCCCCCAGGTGGATTTCTGGTCCAGTAGCCACTTAGGGCCTGGGATAGCAGCTCCAGGGGAAGTTGTGGAGTGTTGCCTCCAGTGTGCCAGGGATTTGTGGCTAGTGTGGGGCTAGAATACAGGCCCAAGGGGGCAGAGTGTGCCTAGCAGGGCATTGTCCCACCAGCAAGATTTGCCCCTTTCCCCTACACGCATGCTCCTTAAACGTTTCAAGACAGCAGTCTTTCCACTCTCTCACAATACAACAGAAAATGCCTATCCAGAAAATTCCTTCTGTGGGACCAAGGACCAAAGTTAACAGAAGTTCAGGCATACAGGAAAACAAGTCAAGTTGCCTGGATAGGCTGCTGGTCACATTCATCTGGCTCCAAAACAGAACTGCTGCCTGCCCTTATCTTGAGCCATGAGCCTTTTGCTATATTTTGTCTCCTCTGTCTAATTGAGGAAGTCAGGGTCAATGCACCTCAACATCACATATATTAAAATAGCTGTTAAAACTCAATCTGTAAAAGTTAACTTAGTAGATTCTCTGTGTTGCCCACTGTTGACTTCTGCAAGTATAAAAAGTTCACATGTAGCTTTGTTTTGGAATATTTTCTGTAATGAGAAGAAAATGGGCTTTGAGATGGGATATTAATTTAATCACATAATATTTTTCTTAGTAGATATAAATGCCAGGAAATCTGTAATCTTGAAATACATTAGTATTTTCCTATTTTCTTTATTATCTAGAGACTAATTTATTTTCGTTCTATTTCTACTGTGTTGCTAATTCCCTTGTGTTGTTACTTATTTATTATTTAACACAACTATGCACAGTCTGATGTTGAGAAGACTTGCTCTTAAAATGTGTTTTCTCATAATGGTGTATCCAAGTACAGGAAATAGTGTTCTAGAATTTTCACTTTGTTATTTTTTTTTAAGAGCATGCATATGAAGCCAACTGAAACTCAGCTTCTACTTTCTTAAAGGAAAATTGTCAATTTTGTCACTTTGACAATATATTTTTTTTCTTCATGGATTTTTTCTTTCCTTTAAAGAATATTTTTATCTGTGTGGCTGTTTGGCATGCCTCAATGAATTTTCCTTTTCACTTTACTGGCATGGAAATTTTGACTTAATTCTATTTTGCCTGAAAAAATTTGGGGTGGATCTTTTACTTGAAGGGCAAACTGAAAACTGACAGGTATTAGAGACAAAAGAACTTTGCAAATCATGAACAGCAACAGAAATATTTGATCCATCTCTACATCTTCACTCGGATTTTCCCTTCCTGTATTTCTTTTCCCTCAGTAACAGTTTCATTTCACAGAATTTGGACATCCTGGTAATAGAGTGTCACAAAATATTTGGGGAAAAAAAAGAAAAAAATGGAAGGGAGTAAGTTAGGCCTTCAGATAATGCAAATCAATATGATGCAATCCATTTCAACATAAGTCGGTTGTCTTAAGAAATTACTTCAACACATACCTTTCACCTGGAGAAAAACATCCATTAACCAATCTCAAAGAATGAAAATGGTTGAAACAATAAATATAGAATTCTTTGTTCAAAACTATAAGAATAGTTTTGAACTGTAATTTTAGACAAGAGTATTAGAACACTAATATTTTTAATGTTGAAAAATTAAGCTCTAATTACAATAACCAATCACCCCGCTGAAGCAGTATTTAACCTTCAGACTAATGACTTTGTTGCTTTGAGATTAATATTTTATACGTGGCAGTTTATGAAAAAACTGAAGTTAAACACATGAATTTGTCTCAGTGACACAGAGAGAACAGATGATTAAATTTAAAAAAAAGTTTTTAAATTATATATTAATAAATAATAATAAAAAAAGAAGAGAATAGTAGCCTTCTTCAGGGATTACCTCTGAGAATTCAAAAAACCCCTCAAGTCTGTAAAAGATCTGAAGAAGTTAGAAAGTTCACCTGCAAGCCTACAGTAAAGCATATTATTCAAAAGGAATGCTAGACAAATATTGCCAAAAGGGGATAGACTCTAGATGTTTTCTATACTGAGTAATTTATATGATCTATTCCAGTGTTTAACTAGAACATGTTTAAACATCTGAAAACACTGTACAGAAATGCTCAGTCTCCCTTAAACATATTAATTCTTCTCCAATTCAAGTATTTTCAGCAACCTTCACTTCCACTTTGCAGCTAAATCTCAAGTATTCGAGTACTTGTCTTTCGGATTTCTCTTCCATGGATTATGGAGCCTAGAATAGTTGTGTTTCTTAGCTTTACCTGTCTTTATCTTTTGGGCTTTTCTCCTTAATATTTTTTAGAGTTTAGCATAGAGAAGATTTCAAATTTCCAAGACTGAACCTGACTTGAGACATGAGATAAAAGCAAAGCAAGCCAAAACTCCCCCTTCATCTATCTAACAAAACATTTACTTTCATTAAGCCAGGCAAGCATAAGCTTCCTCCTACTTTTCATACCAGATTTGTTTGGTTTTGTGTAGATGATTGTTTCTTCCTAGCTATAATACCCCATGCTCTCCTTGGATTTTAACCCTACTTATTTTTATTTAATTGTCTCAATGCACTTGGCTTTTATTGTGTTTGCCTATGTACTTACATGTCCAAAGATGTTTGAAAGTCCAAAACCTAAATGTCTGCACAACACATAGACATCTTTGAGAGTTCATCCATAGGCGAACTCTTGTCTCCAGGATGAGACAAATTATTAATATTTGTCTCATAATATTAATATTCAGGAGTCTGAATATAGGAGACAGGCAACATATTTCTGAAAGTGTGACACTCTGACAGATAAGGATGCTAATTTTCCTAAAATTAACTTTAAGCACTTAGCCTTACACATCCTTATGACTGCCTTTTGTAAATCAGTGTGAGTATCTCGGATGCTGGGTCATGTTTTCCCTCATGCCTGAGAATATGTACTTCTGAGAAGATATACTTCTTATTCTCATGGTATTAAGACAGTTGATCAAGAGAGATTTTCTGTTATGGGAAGTGCTCACCAGCCTGCTCCATCTGCAGAATATTGCATTCACACATCCTAAACTTCAGCAATCTTCTCAAGAAGACTACTTTTCTCATCTGCAGAAGTTTCTATTTACAGTCTGTCAATTTACCATGACTTTGGATATTGCCAACAGCCAGAGGCTCCACACACCTTTCCCTTTACCAGAAATTCCTCAGGAAGGCAACGCCCACACCAGCCTTGTTTTGTTTTGCTTACCTGCACTGAGTTGTATATCACAGATCTCACAAATTCATACCAGTATGTAGGTAAAGGCCTAGGGTTTTATTACCTACTCATTATCAATGGAAATGAAAGGATAACAACTCCATGGAGATTATTTTGTTCTATAGATATTTTCCCAGCTCTGCAGTTTTCCTTCTAAAGTCCCGATTCCTACAGTTGCTCTCTCCAAGTATCTTCAATTGATTTTGTTTTTTTTTTAACTTCTAACTTTTAAATTCTTTTTGCCTAGGTGATCCCTGCACATATGGAGCTTTTCTGAAATAATTTTTGAACATCTTTAACAGAACAAGAAGCAAGAAGTAAGAAATTTAGTAGTCTGTTTTTGCCCATTTTCTAGCAGCCAGATGGATGATGATGTGTGTTGCTGACTGCACGTAAGTCTGTGAAGGTGCAGTATGGGGCTGCCTGGGGCATCAGAGGTTCCCTAGGGGACATCAGGGCAGGAACTGGCAGCCAGGACCTGTTTCACTGACCCAGCTAGGGAAAAGGGCAGCTGCGGAAAACTGGGAGGGCCCAGACCCGGACATTGGAAATTTCTCTGGGGACTGGGCAAGGCCGAGGGCATTACCCTGTAGGTAAGGGCCTGGCTATTACACAGCAGAGGCTGGAACTCAGGGCAGTCCCAGCAGTACAGCTCCATTTGGGAGAAAAGGGAGGCAGACCCTACCAAGTCCACTTTCTTCAGAACAATTTTCTCCAAGGCTGAGATCTGTGCTCTTTCCCAGCTGGACCTGAGCCCAGGCCAGCAAATGCCCAGAAGTGAGGAGATGTGCATAAGGTCTTTGTAATAGCTTTTAAGTCCTCAAAACTTTACTCAAATTCCAAAATTTAGAGATCTATGTCTGAGCTACGTTTCTATGTTCCCACCATCATCAATGGTGAGATGGTCCAATCAGTCAGGGAAACTTGGAGATGAGAATCAGATCTTAACTGTAACACTACATTCTGGTGTGCTAAAGGTGTCTGAAATCTTCATGCAGGTCTGACAGATACAAATGCACACCAAAATGGGAGTAAGGTGAGCTAACTCTTTTGTATGAACACCTGAAGACTGGGAATAATAAAATTGTTTAAATTTTCCAAGTTGGTTGCATGTGCCTCTGTTTAGGCAGTTCAATTATAGAATGGACAGCTGTACAGATGTCCAAATACAAGAATAAATCAAAGCTAAGTAGATAACATCTGCCAAGTCTTGGACACCTACAGTTACATACTGCATTTTAGGGATATTAAGCTGAATCCTCTCAGCAGCATGAAGGAATGTTCTAATCGATTGTTTTCTGATTTCATAATTCTACCTCACCTGGTTATACGCAACTGTGTTCCAAGTTTATGTGTTATTATACATTCACATAGTAAAGTGTTATCATGTAAAATGACATTAGATTAAAACAAATGTGGCTTTATTAGTACCAAATTAAGGAAGTAGAAAATATTTTTTAAACCATGTAAGGATGCTGGGAGTTTCTTAAGAAAATTCTATGCAAATTATCAGGCTGAATGTGTTTCTAGTGGACTTACTACATTTCAAGCTGGGGACTTTTTTTTTTTTACTTTGTATCAATTTTGAAATCAGGACAAATAAAGGAGCTAGGGAAAACCTCTCCAAAATTATTTAGAGCAATTAAGAAAAGAGTGATGACTGACTATATAAGGCAATGTACAGTAACAATTCCCAGTGGTTGCTTCTTCATTAATTAAACCTTAAACATGGCCTTGAGCACATTTTTTTCCAAAATAGATGACATAAGATTGATATTTAACAGCAGAATTCTACCTGCCTATTGTATTACAAAATATTTTGTACTCAGGCACACGTTCATGGTTATTTACAAGTCTAGTTTTTTTTTTTTTTTTTTTTTTGAATGACTGACTGCAAGTTTTTTATTTAAAAATAGGAGTAAGTTTCTACAGAAGTAATTTGTTTCTGTGCTTTTCAAAGCATTTTGTAATAGAGTCAGAAAATTGCATGAATGATAATCAACAACCAGTGCTTAGCATTTCACTGCAAGAATATCATGAGAGAAATAATTGGTCCTTTTATTTTTTTTCTTTGATTGAAATTTGATTGAAAACACATATCTACTATGAACTATTCTAGTTAATAAAATGAGGTTAAGGAGAAAACTGTCTAATAGATTTTCTCTTCTTGCCTGTACCAAGCATATAAAAATTCAAAGACTAGAGGTGACTGATACGTTTGTTTTCTATATAGAAAGAAAAAATAAATGTTTCTATCTATGGGCTATTTTTTTCTTGTAAATCTTGAGAAAAGTAGGTTTTCTATAAGTAAGAGTATACATATATGCTTAATTTTTATTATAACCAGGCTAGTAATTAAAAGTATTACACATGTTATGCATGTGAAATGCTTTTATTCATTAAAAACCCAAACTGGTGAAACACTAGGTAGAAGGCTGTTAATATTACTGAGTAGAAATGATTTCTAAATATTCTTTGACTTTATACCTTAAATATTCTCATCATTTATCCTGTGCATATCCACAAACAAGGATGTATGCTGTATGAATTGTGAAATAAAATTATTTCATTACTCAAGATTTGCTCCTTTCATGAACTGAATTAAATCCAGCCAAACTCTCCAGTTACATTTGAAAAACATCATCGATAATGAATGAATATGCATACTCATCAGTATTAACAACATTATTGTTTTCTTTAAGTAAAATATCAGGCACTGTATATAGTCTATATCCTATATAACTTTATTCACAATAATAATCGAGTGGTGGAAGGGTCATCTGATCTCCTAATATGACAGGAGATTTATTAAAGGTGTTACTAGAGAACTAGATAATGAATTGGAATTGGTTTTTTGCCTCATACGAAGCTATAGATAAGCCAGAAACAAGTTTTTAAAAAAAAAAAAAAAGTGCAAGAACCCCTTTTACCCTTTGAATAATGTAAAAGACACTGTTTTTTCAGAACCAAAATCTTTTGCAGTTCATGGTGGTGAATAATTAATGCAATACATGGATTCAATTCTAAGTATATAACTGATATAGCTGAAGTCACCCCTCAGGACTTCTACATATCACTGGAAATTGCACCACTTTTCATGGGTACCTGATGTGAATTACAGAGTGAGCAGCTCCCTGATGCACTATTAAGCCAGCAGAGAAGTGTAGGAAGAGGTTGCATTGCTTCTCTAATTCTGTTAGTTTGCTTTGATTTTTATTAACTCTTTCTTTCCCTCTTCCTTCTGAAATGATTCTCCAAACCTGGGAGGTTTACCGAGGTTTAAAATTGTCCATGTTTATGAATTTTAGCTATTTTACAGTTTCCCCTGTAGTGTGCCGGGAGTAAAATGTATCAACAAGGCTTGTATCCAAAGTAGAGCTCTCAGCCTTACAAAATGGGGTAATGAAAATGGTCTAATTTCAAACGTGTGTGTTCATGCATGCCATTTGTACCTGCACGTATTTTCTCTTGACTCTCAAAGAATAATTCCAAAATTTCTAATATTATCCACATCTATTCTAGGTAGCATCTTACAATAACGTTACTTAATAGTTTGGAATTTTGTAGCGTTCCTCCTAGCTAATGAAGAATTATTTACAAAACTAATTATACTATATTATTATAAAACAGACTAATAACTTTTATCTAAATGATTCAGTAATGTTTGCACTTACTGGCAGCACTTGTATAGAGTGTTGCTATGCATGATGCAAGCTTCTAAGAAAGTGAAACTTCTGTAAAATTATTGACAGAAGAGTTTCCATAAGCCTGAAATACATCTCAAGTATAACTTAAATTAGTAAAATTACAGGATGCAATATAGGATGCAAAAAAACAAACTCAGTTCAGAACTCAGACCTTTTTGAACATTTTCAGTTCTAAATTCATATTACATGTAGAGCAGGAACCATTAAAATCTTGACATTTACTACTGATGGTAGTTAAACTTCACATGGTATTTGCAGTACTCCCCATTCAAGCTTAGAGGGACTGCAAATGCCTCACTAATGGGAAATACCATAGCATGATAAATGTCAAGACTTTAATGGCTCACTGTAATAATTATGGGATAGATCCTGATAACTCAGACTAAAATGTGTAGCATCTTTCTCCATGAAAAATGTCACTGACTTTAGCAGGACTGTTTGTTAACAATGTTTGATAGAAGAGGGAGCTCATTTTTCTAAGCATCTACTGCAAATTTAAAGTCAAATAACAGTCTGTATTATGTTCTTGAGATTTTTTTTGTAAATCCAGGTTTTTGTAAACCCTCTTCCAAAATAGGAATCTCCACTAAAGCTTAGTCCAAGGTAATGCCTGCTTGATACAGTATAGGAAGATATGGAAATGCATGAAATACATTAACACATCACTGAACTTAGTTGCCACCTGGGGTTAAAACATTAAATAGGGTCAGGTGTCCCTGCTGTGTCCCCTCACAATCTCTTTCCAATTCCCAGCCTACTTGTTGCCAAAGCAGTATGGGAAGTAAAGAAGGCCTTGGCCATTTTTTAAGCATTGTTTAGCAACATCTAAAACATTGCTGTGTTATTAACTTTGCTTGGTCACAAATCCAAAAGACAGCGCGTGCAAGTTACTATAAGGAAAATTATCCCAACAAAAACCAGAACAAAATTTGTTTCCCTATACTGGAACTAGTAATAGTATGTTTAGTTTATGCTACTCATCAATACATTAAATTCCCTAAGTCTATTTTGCCCTCAATAGTAATTGGTCAGCAATTTTCCTATTTTCTTTTAAATCCACAAGTTTTGTCATTCAAGTTCTTTCCACCTTCTCTCAATTCCTTCTAGGAAGAGGGGAAGTGAGTGAGCAAGTGGTTGTGTGGGAATTTTGCTGCTAGCCAGGGCCAAATCACCACAACTAGGAATTTTCTAGTCTTTTCCTAGTTTATGCTTGCTCCCAGCAGAGCATGAATGTGAAATTTAAGTAAGGCAAAGAAAAGAGTGTTGAATTCTGGTCATTCTATCTGCATAGAGTGGGATTTTAACTAGTTCTTCTTAGGTTCTTATCCTGAAATTTTGTGATGAAGTATGCTTTAGTCATCTGAATTTGAAAGCCTTTTTTTGTTGTTTTTTATTGCTTTGTCAGATTTTACTTCATTTACAATGCAATTGTGCCTGCAAGATAAATGTCTGATGTATTTTTAGACTGACTTTATAGGTAATATTTGCTAAATATTCAGGCCTTGCAGGTCTTTAGCTGTTGTGATGTAACATGACCGTTATGTAAATTTGAAGTTTTTCATTATCTAACGAGAAAGCTAAACTCTCACTTGCTTAAGAATATTGACAAGTTCTTTTCTAGACTTCTGCATCTATAACTTCTGTTTTTATTAAAGATGAAAGCTAACTGTAGCGCTCTAAGGTAAATTCTTTTGTGTAATGTTTTTACTCATGTAATTCCCTCAAACAAAGTGATCGTGGCTCTCTCTGCATCTCTGCAGATCTGTAAGTAGAAATGATCTTTCAGCTCCAAGCTGACAACTGAAAGAATAACCTGAAAGTGAAAACTTATAATTTCAGCTCTCATTACTACTATCTTATCTTCTGCATGAAAATACCACAAAACATCCTTTCATTATAGAAGCATGCAGTGTGCTATTCAGCAAATACAGTGCAATAAAGTACAAGATATATTAATGCAAAATAATGGTTGACATTTAGCACACACAAAAGTCAGTAAAGTCAATGTTATGCTCCCCAAAGAAACCATATCTCATCTTCCTTGCATAAACATATTCTTAAATATATGTGCACAAACTGGCTGAATTATGGTTTCCATGGGAACAGTATCTCTGGATATACACATTTGTCATTTCTCTGTGTAGAGCACTCATTAAGGAATTGCCTTTATTGATAACCTCGGTTTCTTAGGCCCCAGCAAAGCATTCATAAAAAGTGGCACAAACATTGTGAACACAGAGACAAGTAATAGCTTCTTTTCAATTTTCTGAGACTGTTAGTCTAAACTTCTCTCTCTGATCTCAACTGTTGATCTTTTTGTTTAGTTGTGACTTCTGCCTATGATTCTTATCAGACTAGGAGTTTTTACTGCTCACGTATTTAAAGACATTGTTAGATGTATATCACTCAAGAATGCAGCAAGATAGACAAGCAGAATTATTTAGAGGTTTCATAACTTTTGAAATTTAAACTGTGCTGCTAAAAAGGCTTGAATATGGTTTGAAAAAAAAACAAAAGATCAGAAAGTTTTAAGACTTTGATTTTAGAGATTGAAGAGGACATGGGTTAACTATTTGAAATATACTAAATAATGAAGCGTAGGATGCTAATTTTCTCATCAGAAGGAATATGTAAGAGTACACTTTCTGCAATCACAAGAAATTGTAGTTTCATATTTGTGCAATATAGCAATGACATATTCAATCATTGTTCATGACAGAACTTCATAATTAAAACCTTTGCTTCAGGATGATTTGTTGTTGGGTTTTTTATAAGGAGGTACTTTTCTCAGTGTGTCATCAAAAGATTGAAAATTATTTTTTCTTCATGCTTAGGACTTCTTATAATCTTTATCTATTTTTATATAAAAATTATTTTCAAGACAGCTGTGTGTGATCTGCTTCAAAATATCCGTAGAGTCTATTAAAAACAAAGTTTTCTTTCTGTTGCCATCTGCATTACTCTAAAACTACTATGAGAATTCTAAAATGGGTTTTTCTACGTTTTTCAGTGTTGAGGTCTATTTTAGAAATTAGTGTGTGAGTAGTAATGAAAATGAAGTAAAAGTTTTATATTTTATTCTCATATATTCATACTATCTGACGTAGTAATGAATGTGATGTACTTATTAAAAACATTATGTGTAATGTTTTTTGTGCACCCAGAAAAAATTATTGGGGGCTATCCTCTTTGAATGTGCATCCAAAGTTTTGCTTTTAATTTTGCTTACATGATTATTATTTCAAATAAACTTACCTCAATTCAATTAAAGATTTGTAAAACCTCAGGAAACTGTACTGCTACTGAGGCTGTTCACAGATAATTTTATTTTTCCTTAGAATTCTGGTTCTGGGCCATCTTTAAGACTTGTTTTAAGTCCAGAAAAACAATATGTTCAAGACAGAAAGAAGGATTCTTAATCCAGAAAAACTCAAAGTAATGTATTTTCTAATTTTATGTGAAAAACTTGAGTGCCCTGTGAAAGGACTGATAACAAAAGAATCAAAATCTTAGAGATTTATGTTGAAAAACAAAACTGAAGTCTCTTTCTGTGATCCATGACTGTACCTTGGACAGGAGTATGCAGATATGTAATGCTTTTCAACTAACCTGCTTATCTCAGATCTTTCATGTTGCTGTTGGTTGATTACCAATATTTTAAGTGTATTTTTTCTCTCTTATTTTACTTAAAATCTCTTTATGTTTTAAAAAGTGTTGTTGCTGTCCTTGACAAAATAAGAGAGATGTTGATAGGTTAGATCTGGTTTATTTTGTATATGATATATCTTGATTTACTCTGATAAGTATTCTAAAGTACTAGTAAAATAGTAATGTAAATAAAAGAGGAAGAGATCTCAGCGATGTCTAATAAATGAGCAATTTTTTTTCTTCTGTAAAGAAATGCAGTATGGGTAAGATGATAAATGTAGTACATCGCTTTTTTGCAGAAAGAATGATGTGGATTTGCCAGAAATGGAAACAGAGGATGACCTGGTATTAACTAAAAACATAATCCATTCAGACATCATTGTTTATTTTGATGGAATGTATACAGACTGGTTTCCCAGTTAGATTCAATACAGGGTTTAGTTATAAGAAACATAGCACATTTGATTTGAAGAGGTAAATATCAATGTTGATGTATTGTTCAATAACAAAGTGAAGCAGTATCAGTGAAGATGGCATTTGATGATTGTTTAAACATACATTCTCTCTGAAAATAGAAATATAAGTCTAATGAGTTAGGACATAAAATATAAAGTTTACAGACAGGTTTGAAAAACATGCTTTTTCAGAGATGTTTTAAAAATTGATTAATCATCTTACTTTCCCCAGCTCATAAACTCCTTGGTGTAGATACATTTTGTTTAGAGTGCTTCTTTTGAATTTGGCAAGAGAAAATTTTACTTCCATCTAATTTAATTTTTACCTGGCAGAAATGACTCTCACAGATAGGGCTATTATAAAGATGTTCAGAGGACTGAATGCAACAGATGTGTATCTACCTCTGTCTTAACCTGTTGGACAAGAACAATCATCTCTAAACTTCTATGGAAAAGAGAAATAATCAGTCAGAGCACAAAGATGTGGATAGCAGATTGCAACTACTACCTGATGTGAGCCTACACTCCAAAGTATAGAATCAAAAATACTTGAATGAGGACCTAAATTAACACAAGGTATCAGAACACTGTAGAGAAAAGGCATCCTAGTCTTAATTTTTTCCCCATTTCTCATATAAGAGAGAGGAGAAATGAAATAGAAAGAAGAAAGAAAGAAAGAAAGAAAGAAAGAAAGAAAGAAAGAAAGAAAGAAAGAAAGAAAGAAAGAAAGAAAGAAAGAAAGAAAGAAAGAAAGAAAGAAAGAAAGGAAACACAATTTAAACTGATAAAATCCCCAATTTAAATAGTTCTCCAAATTACAGGAATATTACTTGTTCTGTTCTTCTCTTCTAGAGTTGCTGGAATTTTCAAGACTGCATCTTAAATATAATGAATTCTGAAATGCCATTTTCAGATATGAAACATAAAATGTTTGTCCTCTGCCCATCTTGTAAGAAAGAAAATAGTCAGTTTAGGAACAAAGATAGCTAAACTACGTTGTTGGCACTGCGAGATGTAAAAAGAAGAACATACCAGGGGTGAGAGGCTGAGGCTGAAATGTCAGATCTGCAACTATAGATGGTAGTACACCTTTCCAGAACTGTGATCTGAATATGGCACCACATGCACTAACACCTGCGCCAGGCTGAGACTAGAGACATTGAGTGAGATGCATCATCTGATACTGAAGGCTGAGCCATCAGTAGAAGACATTAAAAATAGGAAAGTAGACTCCGCTCAATATTCACATACATAGATTGTTTATGTACATACAGATAATATGCTTTTTTTTATCATTTTCTCCACCTTCAGCCACTATCAGATCCTTTAGTATCTTCTAAAGACCTGGAAAGCATTTGGATAACAATAGTGGTATGATTACAACATAGACCAACTTAACTGAGATGGAAAAGTTAGTCTTATATCCTTTAGCTGTTTCTGGAATTCTCAGAGTGATTCCAAATACTAATAGCAGATGAAGGAGGTGAATTTTATTCAGAGACACCTATGTTTACAACAAAACAGCAATTATAAATCAGTATCTTACCTTGAAATTCTTCACATAATTTGTTTTTCCCTTATGGACAATATGTGACACCCGTGCATGTCATCTGAAGCCTGTTGGACCATAACATTGCCTATAAATAAACCCATAGAGTACGCTTCAGAATTTTACCAATATCATATTCAGGATAAGGTTATTTATTGTGGAATCGTAAAGTGCTTAAGGTACAAAAGGTGTGTGTCCTTCAGTTATTGATTGTGTAGCTGAGCAGACATAAATATCTAAATAACATAATTACATAACTAAATGTTCTGAAATGGGCAGCTCTGGCAATTTTATGCAAGCTGTTAGTCATGGAAAATGCCTTTTTATAATAATCCAATTAAATGATGGAACCCATCCTGTAAAATCAACATAAAAGTTATTTGCTCTTCCACAATTGCATACATAATTTATGGAGATGGCAGGCACGTTGACAGCAAACTGATTCTTAGACAAATCTATTCCACACAACTGCAGTTAATCAAGTTACTCTTTGGCTGTGTTGAATGGAATGTTAGTGGTTGTGATCCCTAAACACATCAAGGAACCAAAATTATTTGAAAAAATTGTCTGTCCAAAAAACGCAACATCTTCCAAATTTTATCTGAATACTAAAAATGAGCAATCTTTTCCCTAAATATCATGTAACAAAGGCATAGTCTGTCTTTTACTCCCTTTGGAGGAAAATACATTTAATTTTTCTATGTTTATCTGACTACCTGGCACTTCATTCTACTTTTGTCATTCATGGGAGAAATAAGCCTTAAAAATATCAATAGAAGTCTCAGGATCTTTCCTATTTAAATTGGAAAAAAAAAAAAAAAGAAAAAAAAAAGATTTGCAGAGAGTTTTAGAGAAAATAAAAATCTTCCTTGATGCTTTTCTGAGTGAATGAACTGCTGGCTATATTCTGTCAGTATTATTACAGCAAAAGTATTAGCGATTTATTTGGGTTGTTTTTAAATTTTTTTGACAGCTGTATTGCTAAACAGAAAAAGTCATAATATATATCTTGTCTTTTTGAGGGAAAATGAGTAATTATGAAAGCACATATAGAGCTTGGAATGTTACCTAAGAATCCAGATACAAAACTTGAATCACCAATACCATATCTGAGCCATGTCTTAAATCACTGTTAAAAATCATATTTTTGAAACTAGTTTGAATATTCATTTAAAAGTTTGGCAGCTTTTCAAAAGGGGAAATATGGCTTAGAACACCATACAGAATGTCTTACTTTAAATTTATTCAAATACCATCTTTTAAAATATGTATGTCCATGCTCACATGCAATGTTTCAGATATATTGTTATTCTTTTATATTCTCATGTCTTTCAAATTAAGTGTGTATGTAAATATGTAACTGGTTGTATTTCATCAGAATTGACTATTTATCATTTCTTGTCCTATGGGGAAGTCAGATTTAAGGATATGTGGGGTGAAATAGCAATCAATAAAAACTTTTTATCTTGGCTTTGGGGCACTCTGAGAGAAACATTGAGAATTCTAAGAAGCTATTAAACAGTTGTGTAGGAGATTTTTCTCTGGCAAATCATGAGAGATTAGATGTTTGAATTATAATTGCAAAAGAAGTATTGACTGTTAGTTTCTAAACTGTGAAGACAAAAACAATCTTGAAGAGAATCCAATCTGTTATTATATTATAGATCTTCAAGAATTTGACAAATGTCTTGATGATTAAAATATAGAATCAGAATGTGGGAGATTTGGATTTGCTATTTCATTTTGGTAGATTTGGATGCACATGCCTCATGGAAATGTCCTAAGCTCCAGACCAAATGTGTGTAATACACTGAAAGATGTTTCTTCACCAATTTTACTGTTCCTGGATCACTGTGCATGTAAGACTGTGAAGGTCCTAAAGGCAGAGGGAGGTGGTACAGACAGGCCTGAATATAGTCTCTGAACCCTGAACTCTTTTATATTTCTATGTTATATAATCATTACCTAGAAACAGAAAAAAAAGCAAAGGAAAATCAAGCAAAATAAAGAATTTGCTTCCTCTGGTAAAGCTCCTGTCTCTCTCTAATCAAACTTTTTTTTTGTTTTTCTTCTTTATTAAAGGGAAACAAATTCAGGCTGGGGAATGCTATTCTTCCTACATTAGAAATGCTCTTGGTGAGGGTGCGTTTGATCCCACTGTGTGCCTTATTGATGAATTATTGGTCTCAGTATGGCCCCTGCTGAGACACCACTCATTCTTGGTTTCCACTTGGACATTGAGAACTTAATTGTAACTCTTGGAAGCAGCCATCCGGCCAATTTCTTAGCCATTTAGGAGTTACTATATCAAATTCATATTTCTCCAGTTTAGCAGCAAGAATATCGTGCAGTATCAGAACAGTAGCAAAGGCCTTACAAAGTCCAGGCAGATGCAATCAGTAGCTCTTCCCCTTTCCACTGAAGAAGTGCCTCAGTTCTAGAAGACCACTAGATTAGTCAGGTGTGGTTTGCCCTTGGTGAAGCTATGTTGGCTGCCTCTAATCACCAGTCTTCACTATGTTTTGACATGTCCTTCAGGAGGATGCTCTCACAGAGTTGAAGATGACTGTCAGTGGTTCCCAGTCCTCCTTTTTCAAAATGTGTACAATATTCCCTTCACTCCAGTCATCAGGAACCTTTTCTGACCATCATGCCTTTTCAAATATGGTGGTAGTGACTTAATGACTCTATCAATCAATTCCCTCAGGACCCTAATGTATTTAAATAACACAAAGGTTAGCTTGTTTTCACGTGCTGGTAAGCCTTAAGCATGAACCTAATAACAAGATATCAAGTGATTAGAGAATTTTAATGTAAAAGATATTGCCATACAAATAGCATAACAATTAAGTCTGTCAACCTCTGCACACTTAACTTTGGTCCCCACAGGTTCTACTGAAATAATACTTCTTTAAACATGCTTCCTTTGACACCTCTGGGCAAGAGAGCTATTTAGACTAGCCACCATGTAGTAAATGATATGTACATGCAGACAGGCCAGCCTATCTCTAAATAGTTTGTACAAAAATTTCTTCTTCTTTTTCCTTTTGTGGTGGCAGAGACTGAGATTTCTCTGTATACCATGGTGGCATTTGTCATAGAAGTTTTAGGAACTTAACTACATTTAAGACTTCTAGCTCTTTCCAAAACGTAATTGAAACTGTCCCAGAGATGAAAAATAACTTGCAGATGTAGAGCAACACAGAAAATTGTATTACTCATGCTGGTAACAGTTGGATAAGCAGACTATAAACCACACATGACAAAAATAAAGGTTTTATAAGGAACTTAAATAAATATACACATTAGTATACTATCTTAAATTACCTTGCCAGATTCAGAAGAAAATATCATGCTAATTATTGAAAAGAAGATAGAAACTACACAAAATCAGCTCAGAAAAATACTGTGTACCACATATTTGATTTGAGATGTAGGATGCAGCATTTCCTTGACTCACAGTAATACTTTCATTGCTATGAACAGCTCATTTGTGGTCTCCATTGTCTGTTCTACTGCTTTTTGAAGTTATGTATAATTTCACACTCAGTTTCCTAAATTGGATCAGCTGAAAGACTTTTTTAGCCAGAAAAGCACGTTCATCTCTGTTTACCTTCTTGTTTTCCTAACTGCACCCTGTAGAACCTGACTAAAACAAAAGGATTAACTGAAATGAAGCCAACTCAGCAGATGAAAAGTTCAAGGATACTGGCAGAAATAGCACCCAGTTCCCAAGTTTGACAATATAAATAATGTTAACTGCTACGCAAATTTTTTCATGAAGCTGTTGTTTATTCTAGAAACATTTGTGCAGTTCATGATGGCAGCAGCTGGTAACCATTGTTAAAGCACTTGAAAACCTAACTGGGAATATTAAAAGGAACTGGACTTAATAAATTCACCAGTTTGTGGGTTTATTAATTTGTTTCCTTTAAGCCCTTACTGAATAACATTTCTTTCTGAATAAAGTGATGCTGATGAGTTTCTACAAAAAAGATTTGAAAGGATAGAATTTAGAAGCAGCACACATAAAACCTTAAATTTTCTTGGACTAACAGGGGCAGTATCAAACATTAACTCCAAATAATGATTGGCACACTAAGGTATTTTAGGAAAAAAAAAACAGAACAAATGGTGACCTACCTCAGACAGTTGTCTGACATTTGAGAACGGCTCATTCTCCCACCTACATGTTTTCTCAATGGCCCATTTCATAATATGAACTCACTTCTCATCCACTCATCCAAATGATCCACTTATTTGCAAGATTTTTTAGAACTTTTAGATGGGTAGTTTCTAAGCTAGTTATTTGGGAGGAAGACAGGAGGTGGGTGTTGTTCAAGAAGTGCAAGGAGCTGGTATATAAATTGTGTGCATCTCATGGATGTGAAAATGTCCATTTATGATTTTCCTCCATCACAGAACAAGTGCCATAAATACTATGTGTACCTCCTATGTACAGCAGTGGGTGAAGTTGTTTCAGTGACATATCTTTTAGAAACAGTAATTCTGGAAATAACATTCATACATAACAGCAAGAAAAGGAGAAGATAATTCTTACTGCTCCTGCAGGAGTCAGAACTGGAGGAGGCTAGTAGAAATTAAATTGTGATGGCATTTTTTTGCAGACTTCCTGATCAGGGCAAAGAAGTGGATGAAGGTTTCTTAAAAAATTTGAAGAAGTTTCTGTATCACTGCACTAGATCAGGTTGGCCAGGACTACACTTTTGAATATCTTCAAGGATGGATATTCTATTTCCTTCCGATAAAAAGTTATCAGTGAGAACCTTGCAACACAGGATCTGCTATTCAGTAAAAAAGGAAGAATTAGTCAGTGACTGTCTTGTCAGTTGCAACTCCAAAACACTGCACTTCAAGATCACAGTATAGGTATGATTTTTTAAAAAAGTATCAGTTGGACTTTTGGGTAATTTTTTTCTTGCCTTATTCATATATGATATATCCATATTCATATAAATCATATGAATTAAAAGACAGTTACAATACTAGGTTAAGATTTGCATTTCATTTATCTATTTCACTGACTTTAAAACAAGTTACTTCTTTCTTACATTATTATTTTTGTGGAGTTTTTTTAAAAGGTCAAATGTATTGACTTTGATGTTGAAACCTCTGTTTAAAAAAACTCAAATGATACTTCATGCTGTGTTTTGTAAGATAAAGTTAGAAGTTCAGGTTTTTTTCACAAATAAATTAAATGGGTATTAGTTGTCTTGTTATTATACTCTCACAGCAAAAATTATTATGTAGAGATGAATACTAAGAGAAATCTAGCCTGATTTGCACTGACATTCTAGTTGTCATCTTAATGCTCCTTATTCCAATGTCTGTATCTGTCGATCCTTAGAAAATTGAATATTTCTTAATCGTAGAAGTTAGTTTGTGTTCATAATCTTGGTTTTCAAATTTTGATTTCAGCAATATATGCCAGGGGATAAAAAAATTATATTTAAAGAGCAAACACTAGTTTAGTAGAAGTGCTCATTCTTTTTTTTTTTTTTTCCTGTGTTTAATCCATTTCCAAACACAAAATAAAGAAAATAAAACCAACCAACCAAAAAAAAATTACTGTAAGGAATGTAGTCTTACATGCAATCTTATAAAAATATCCTTCATGGAGGCATGAAATGGTGTCAGACACGTGTCTATTGGGTTATTGGATCCATCATGATAAATTTTCCTTTATAATTTAATTACACCTGCACTTCTATTCCTTGATTATCCCACTTTTAAAAGTAGTTAAACCTCCCTGGTCTGGAACCTAACAAACATTTTACATTAAATTAAACAGTAACCTGTTCTGTATTTCCCCATTTGTGGAGATGGCATCATGATCCCTCTAGAGTCTAATAGCATGATTTCCTTATACTGAGAAAAGTTCTATGCATGGTGGAAGAGAAAAGGAAAACTGGGCAGCTTTCCCTTTAGTTTTCTACTTGAAAGTTCAGCTAGGAAACATATCTTGACCTGATACTTCAAGGTTCCTGAGCTCAGATGGCACGTCATAAAACTGTCCACATCCTTTTTTTTTTTTTTTTGGTCTCATTTTGTTGCCCCACTATAACAGCTTCCCTGGAAAATCTCAGATTCAGCAGCAGATAAGTGAAAAAAAGTTCCTTCTAGTACACCTTGCATCCTATGTATGTAGACCAGTAAGGAAAAAGTGATATTTAAAAACCCCATATTTCATTATTACTGCGTTTTTGCTGCCTCCACTGATTCATGATACACAGCACACAAGAGCATCAATGATGTGAGCTCTGGTGTGGTATCATAATGAAAACTCTAAACCTAACAATAATAATAAAATTGATTTAAAGGTTCCTTAGTAGCACCTTAAGGATGCCATGTAGCTCAAATTTCCTTAATAGAGATACAGATATGCAACATTTTATCTGTATGTCTTTATTGCTTAGACTATTTTTTGAGAGCTATAGATACTGAGAAGCGTACTCTTAAAGATTAATAGCTAGATCCAGTGTTAACATCACGTGATTTCCACCAGGGAACTATAAAATTTCAAGGAGGATATTATAATGAGGTAAAGAGATATTATGGGTATTATTTACTGTATGCTATAAGGTGTTATTGCCAACTTTGTACATAAAAAAGGTGTAGTCATTATTTTATTGTCTTAAACAAAGGGAAAGTGCAAGAGAGGCTGATGTGACGTGGGTGCTGCCAGAAGCATCTGTGGGAGATTGAAATGGCCCTGTGGAGCACCAGCAACTGAGAGCATGGCAGTCAGGGTGGGCAAACGGGCCGAGAGGCCACTGCAGCTTGTGCAGCAGTACACACAGAAGGGTGTGTGAGAGGGGCTGTTCACCCTGCTTGCAGGTCCAGAGCCCTGCAGGGGAGAGCCCCACGTCTCTGCCATAACAGTGGGCACTCACCTTGGAATTAAAACCAATGGTTCTACACAGAAAGCTGCTGAGATGTCTGGAGATCAGGCAAGGTCCCAGAAGACTAGAAGAATGTCGTCCCCACCTACAAAAAGGGCATAAAGGAGGATCCATGAAGTCATAGTCCCATCCATCAGTCTTACTTCAGTTCCTGGGAAAGTTCTGGAGTACGTGCTTATGTGGGCTGTTAGAAGTCCCATAAGGCATGAATGGCTGGGAAAAGTCGGCATGGATTCATTTGTCAATTGTGTTTGACAAACCTGTACATCTCCTATGACAAAGTATCCTCCTTAGTTGATGTAGGGCGAGTGGGGGATGCTGTTTACTTGGATTTCTCCAAGGCTTTCCATATGGTTTCCCACAGCTGCCTCCTAAAGGAACAGATGCACTACCTGTCTGGGGAGCAGCTCTGTGAAAGGGACTCTGGGGGTCCTGGTGGATGAACAGTGTGCCGCTGTGGCAGAGAAAGCCAACAGGCTTGATTGCATTAACAAGGACATCACCAGCAAAGATAAGACATTATCTCACTTTGCTGCTCAGTGCCTGCCAGGCCACATCTGGAATATTGTGTTCAGTTTTGGTCCTGGCTCTGCAAAAGAGATGTGGACAGGCTGGAGAGGGTCCAGAGAAGGACCATAAAGATGAAGAAAGGATTGAGAAGCCTGTTATGCAAGAAAACACTGAGAGAACTGGGTTTGTTCTGCCTTGAGGAAAGAAGTCTTTGGGAAGATATTACCATCATGTTCCAATTTTAAAAGGGTGACTAGAAAGACGAAAGACTCCTTTTAAGAAAGAAGTCACTTGGAAAAGGTAAGGGGTAATGGGTACAAATCAATCCTGAGCAGATTCTAACTGGACACAGGAGGAAAATTTTTCACAAGGACAATAAGCCATTATAATCTCCCCAGCAGTGGCCATGTTGGACACTTGTAAGATTCAGCTGGCCAGGGTGCTGGGACATATTGTGTAGACCATGCTTCTGACAAGAGAGGTTGGTCCAGATGATCCCTTCCTACCTGGTATTCTATGATTCTATCAAACATTAAAGATTTTGCTGTACTGATTTAATATTAAATTCAGAGCAAGCACTCCCAGAATTTAATATGATACTAAAAGTTCATATTTTTTTTCTTTATTTTTAAGTGGCTATGAGGCAAAATAACATTTTCATATATATGAGTATTGTAACTTAAATGAGTATATCCACTTGTATAAATAAAGAGTTAACCTAGTATTTGTTAATTCCTTGAATTAAAGTCCTGTTGATGTTTGGAAATGTCATTATATTTTCTTGTTTTCAAACCTGTATTTTGTCTGATCTTGACTACTGCTTTGGGATTATCAGACAGGAACACTGTAAAGAAATCTGAGTTAAAAAAATTCTGTGTCCCTATACCCAGAAATAAACCTGGTTTTGTCCAAAAAGGTACAAATAGAATTGAGCAACAAAAAGTTTGGGTTATTATTTCCAACTTACAGCAATTCCCTGCTGTATATCAAGGTGGATGCCACAGCTTTCAAAATTTTATTTGGAAAAACAGAGCCATCAGACAAGTCAAGGCACTTGCCTGGGAGAAAATCTTGCTCATGCCCGTCAGTCTCAGCCAAGCAGGCATGTATTTGAAGTTTACTTTTTTAATCCCATACAATCTCTTTGAAGTGCTAAAGATACCCTTTCCTTTCTTTTTGAATAGAAATATTGTCCATATTGTATAGGAAGAAGTTTCTAATACTAGCTACTATTGAAAAACCTTTCAATTTGATAAATTTGTATTTTAGATTAAAATCTATTCATTGAAAAAAAAATCTAATATTTCATCTCAAGACAAATTTTCATACATAAGGTATGAAAAACATCAGTTTTAGTTAGAGATTTTCATCCTTTTAAATGAAAACCAAAAAGATGTTGATTATTATTTCTTTGAGAAAAAAATGAAACCATATAATAAAAAAAGGCACAAACAATCCAGCAAACTTACCTTTCTCTCCCCCAAGTTATTAGGAAGAGCAGTTTCTGATCAAGTCATTCAGTATGAGCTCCACGAATGCTTTTACAAGTCTTGGCTGCAGTATAGATGAGAGGTATAGTGGGCCAAAAGTGCCAGTCTGGTGCTTTAATCATGTGTCAGGCATAGTTTTATCAAGTTAAATGCCAAACTGCTTTTCCTGGGATAGCTACAAAACTGGTTCCTACTTTATATTAAGCTTGAAAACTAGATAAGCTTTGAATAGAGAATGCTTTTCATATACCCAGTTTTTGGTGGTGTTGGTTGATTTGTTTATTTGTTTTAGAAACAAGAAGAAACCTTTACAAATTCATACCTATTTTATTTTAGAACTGTGCTCTAAAGTCAAGTCCTATTTGGTCTAGAGTAAGAATTTTTCCCCTTATAATACCATTTGAATTTTTTTCTTTTTTCTTTTTTTTACAAAATTGTAGCCAATTAGAATTATCATCTTACTAGTAGCCCAAAGGGTTGGACACCTGTATCTTCACAGCTGGGATTTACCATCAGGCTTCTGTAGTTTTAAGGTTTGTTTTCATGGGAAATACATGGCTTTTGGAAGGGAACTCTCAATTTGTTTTATAATACTGAGCCAAGACTAAATATAGGAAAGATTACAAAACCAAATTCTTTGGCTTTGTGCCATTATTTCTGAGCTATGAGCAAGTGCATCCATTTACTGCCAAGTTTAAAGGAGGAGAAAGAACAAATGTACTTATCAGCCTCAAGCAGAAGTAAGCTGGAGGGTTTTACATCATTATATTAATTTCTGGATGAAAATCCACAATAATAAAATTTGAAAACATAAATTGCATCTGAAATATTTATTTATTTTGGACAAATGAAATATAATGGCTAGTAAAAGACAAAGTGAATTTGTACATGGTTTCTGTCACCAACTCCAAGAAAGGGATTATCTGAATTTGATTTTTACCCCTAATTCTGTATAGATGACATTGCTTTTTTCAAGTTTCCCAAAGAAACTGTGCTGCTACAAATGGAAAGAAAAGGACGAAATATATGAATAATTTATTTTTGTGCAAAGGAAAATTCATTCTTTCCTGCTCATTATGAAGATTCTGAAACAGGTCCACTTTCTCACAGTCTCACATGTATTTCTCACAGAAGGCACCCTTGAAACCCTGCTGCTACCAAAACCTTGCCATGCAAGCCCAATACAACCAAAATCAACAATTTAGAGGGTCGTGTGAATAATTAATCTAGGACAGAAGCAAGTTGAGTTAAAGATTTTGGAGGATTTCACTGCCATGAAAAGGCCTTGGCTTTTTGTTAGCACTGCTCAGCAATAACAAACATCTCTGTAATCATCACTGCATTCAGCATAAATCCAAAACAAAGACCCATATTAGCCATATTATAGCCACTGTGAAGAAAATTAACTCTACCCCAGCCAAAACTACTACAGTGCTTTACAAGACCATCCCATTACTTCATTAGTATTGTTTCAGTGATTTTATGGAAAATGCAGGTGTTTTATAAAGCAACCATTGAAGTCTTCAGACTCCTGTTACTTAACCTCCCTTTTGTATTCCTCAGTTGAATAAAAAAAAACCCACACAAACCAAAAAAAAAACAAATAAAAAACTACCAACAAACAAACAAAAAATTTGAATCTCTTTCTTGGCTTAAATTTATTCTGCAATCAGTGTTGCTCTGGCTTCTATTTTGTGAGAATAATAGAGTATTGTCTTATGCTTGCAGTCAGTTATTAGTCACTATGTTGTGAGATCTGGCATATTAAATGTTAAATAGAATATTTTCAATAGTAGAGATTTTTGACAGAACCAGGCATAAAAACAGTACCTAGTAGAAGATTTTAAGTAGTGTAAGTGGAGATAACTCTATTCAAAACGGGGTGAAAATCAGGTGCTATGGAGCAGCAAGACCCAACTTCTATCTTGTTTCAGTTGCAGCCACAGAAACATCTCTTCTTAAACCCCTAGTTCTATCAGGATATAGATACCTCTGAAGATGGATCATGAGTGACAGCCTAATGGTTTGCAGGAAGATCTAAGACTTTTGCTACTGTTGACAACAGCTGTAAGTTCATGCAGATGCTTGTAGTGTTTATCAGACAAAACTTCATGACAATCAGCAGAAGAACTGCTAGCAGGGCAAAAGCTAAACTGCAAAAAGGGCTACTTTTGTGGGGAGTTTGACATTTCCTTCATCCTAGCAGAATAGATACTTTAAATTTTTTGGAGGGAGGGTTATTTTGAGTTTTGAGGGGAGTCTTTTGGTAACTGTGCTGAAATTTTATAATCAAATTATCATATGAACCAAGGAATGTTAGATTTAAAAAGAAATATATTTAGAAAGAAATAGATTTTAAAATAATAATTTTTTAGTCTATAAATCATAAAGAAAATGCAGAAAATAATTGAAATATAAGCCCTTGAGACAACAGATTAATTAGAATGACATTTATTTAATCTGTGGAGTGGTAGAGAGGAGAGGGAAAATGAGGGGAGAGAGAAAGAAGAAGAGGAAGAAGAAGGGGAAGAAGGATGGGAAGGCTTAAGTTAAAGTCAATTATTAAAGTCTAAAATTAAAGCCTATGTATCAGAAAATACAGAGAATATATACATAATTATACATATTAGGAATAAAATAATTAGCTCTGTAGTTGCCTTTTAAATGTATACACATAGACATAAACAAAAGTTAAAAGAAAAGTGATAAGAATGAGGAAAATATCTCTGATCTAGAGCAATTGTTGCTGAGAGCCCTTGGTCTGACAGGTAGTTCATCAGATGGTCTCTGGCTCATTTCTCCAGTCTATGTTATGATATGGCTGAACTTTCTGGGTCTGAGCAAAAACCTAGTTGGGTTTTTTATTCTTTTTTTTTTTTTTTTTTCAGTAAAGTGTCACAAGCTGGTGAAATGGAGACAGAAGAAAAATGTCCCTTTTCTCTTATATGACATTTACTCTACAAGAGAAGACAACAGTAGAACTCAGTGTTTCTTAGGCTTATTGTTATGATTACTTGGCTCATTTCAAGTTGTTCCCACTCATCAGCCAAGGTCAAGACACAGCAATAAGCCTAGTGGTGCAAAAAGAGGGTCCCAAGTAAGCCAAGACATCCACTTTTCAGTCCTTCTGAAACTTTCCCATCTTCAATTTTTCCTTTTCTGAGAATTCTCAAATTCATGAGAAAGAGAAGGTCTTATTATTTTATCCAGTGTAGACCCAACTTTTCATACCTTAACTTTAAGAGTTATACTCTTTGTACTTGTTAAGAGCAATCTAGATAGAGAAGCTAGAGATACATAGATAATCAATATTATCATTTTGAATTAATATTCTTCGTTGCTTCTAGCTCTGGCTCTTTGCTGAGACAGTGAGACATATCTCCAATTCTGCTGCCTGTGTTTTCCTTTTTTTTTCAGCTTTCTCATCAACCCATATCATTATATTTACTTGGGACATTTTAAAAATTTCCGGGTTTTGTACATAGTCTTCTGGTGCAGACAGAGTCTTCATAATTACAACACAATGAAACATATTCTTTATCTCTCTGTGAAAACAAGGCACTAACAAAGTTTCATGTTCTGTCTTTCCACACATAAACCAAAATCTAATTCATTGCTTAGCTAGTTTTGAGTGATTTCTAACCTTAGACTTCCTCCTAAATATGTTAATGTTAGACCTCCCCCTAAATTTTCTCAGTGCTTAAAAAATAGGTTACAGGAATTAGCAAGGTAAACTTCTACTGTGTAAGAATTCCAGCTTTGCATGCTATTTGAGAAAGCTTGTAGTTACAATAAGCCCAAATGATGAATCAGTAATATTCAGAAGAACAAAAACACCATTTCAAGTCCTGTGTTACTTTCAGCTGTCATCTAATTTTGTACAGAATAGAATAAATTTCTCCTGCTGACCCCATGCTCCTGGCAAGTCTTGAACTCTTCTAGAGCTCATCATAGAGTGTACAGATCAGGAGTGCTATCTCAGTGTTATGCTTAGAGTTTAGATATGATATTGGGATTCAGCTGCAGACTTATACAAGCCCATTAGTGAAGGATTGAAGGAAAAGTCACATGGTACTTCATTTACAAGAAAAATAGGAAGCATGAAAAGACAGATGATTTACACTTTAGACAGCTGATAGAGAAATGCAAGATAATTGAGATGTGGGAATTGATAAGTTCACTTTCAGTTTAATTATGTTTGAGAAACATATATATCATAAAAATATTTTAAGGAAGGTCAGAGAGTGTAACAGTCTGTTTTAAGAGACTGTTTCTATCCGAGCCTTGGGTGAGCAGTCTCTCAATCCTAGACAATAGCTTCTAGAGCCAGGCTGTAAAAGTTAAAATCTGAAAAAACTCAGAAGATATTGACAAAAAGTCATTAAAATCTGNGCCTTGGGTGAGCAGTCTCTCAATCCTAGACAATAGCTTCTAGAGCCAGGCTGTAAAAGTTAAAATCTGAAAAAACTCAGAAGATATTGACAAAAAGTCATTAATGTACTGTGAGATACCGTAGCTTGAGAAGGTGTTTAAGAATTCCTGTGGGATTGCCAGCTCTCTGTGCTACGTGCAGTCTGCCTAAGAGCAAGAGCAGTCTGCCAGAGCTGTAGCGTGGGAATGGTAGCAGAGGGAGAGCAGCACACAAAATTCATGCTATTGTAGCAAAACTTCACAACCACAATATTCAAGTCAAGTGTCAGTGCAGGACAAAGCAGGCAACCAGCTGGCCTCAGAATAGCCTAACCAAAGGAGAAGACTGTTAATAATAGATTATGTCTTAGGAATTAAATATGTTCTGTTACCTTGTCTGTCTACCTTTAAATATTTTCTTTCTCTCCTTCACGAAATATTGTTTGCTTAAATAACTGACTTCTGTTTGCAATCTTCACAATGTGTAGTTTAATCCTCTGATGTCTTTGGGTGGAGTCCTGAACCAGTGCTTTATCAGCTACCCAAATTACATGAATATTGTCCTGCTTGCTGCTAATCAGGTATTGGCAGAAAGGTTACAAGTACTTTGCATGCAAAATAAGGATTAAGCCAATTTTTTTTTTTCCATTCTATTTATTTGTAGAGATTTTTTTTTAAATTATTATTCATGTATTAGCAAAAAAAGGACTTCTGGTGAAAACAGCAAACTGGCAGAGATGTTAGAAGAACGGACCAAGGTGTAAATTAAAAATAATTTTAAAATCTAAATATTATGTTAATCAATTGAGAAACAGAATACTGTCAGCAACTGCTTGCTCCCTATTGTTCTAGGAAATGATAGTAGTGATTGAAATTGAAAGGAAGAAGATGCTGTAAATGAGAAGACACACAGGTGTTAAAATGATTAATGTTGCATCTAAACAGTACAGGTGTCTGGAATTTCTTGAAATGCCCAAGAAATAAATGGGATATTTATTCTCCTTGACAGGAAGAGGAAAAGTTTGTGCTTGATTCTCCGTCTCAACAAATGAAGTGTTGAGTGAACTGTTCTGTTGATTTATTATAGTGGTATCAGCCAACACTCTTATTGAAAAATTTCCCTTGGTATTTTCTGTATGAGCCACTGTTTCATGTATTTCCTCTCTAACCATGAACATTTAAATTTAGAATACACTGCATTCAATCTGGTAAAGCAGATGGACATGAGAGATCTCTGATATAGCTAATTTCTCTCTCTCTCTCTCTCTCTCTCTCACATTGTGGTTTAACCCCAGCTGGCAACCAAGCACCACCCAACCACTCGTTCACCTTCCTCACCCTGAGCAGGATGGCAGAGAGAATCAGAAAGATGAAAGTGAGGAAACCTGTGGGTTGAGACAAAGACAGTTTAACAGGTAAAGCAAAAGGCACACACAAGCAAGAAAAAGCAGGGAATTAATTTACTGCTTCCCATGGGCAGGCAGGTGTACAGCCATCCCCAGGAGAGCAGGGCCCCACCATGCATAATTGTGACTCGGGGAAACAAATGCCGTCATTCCGAACATCCCTCCTTCCTATTCTTCTCTCAGCTTTACATGATGAGCATGATGCCATATGATGTGGAATATCCCTTTGGCCATCTGGGGTCAGCTGTTCCAACTGTGTCTCCTCCCAGCTTCTTGTGCACTCCCAGCCTCCTCGCTGACAGGGTGACATGAAAAGCAGAAGTGGCCTTGGCTCTCTGTGCTAAGCACTGCTCAGCAATAACCAACTAATCTCTGTATTATTGACATTCTTCTCAGCATAACCACAAAATATAAACCTGTGAAGAAAATTAGGCCTACACTAGCCAAAATCATCACATATGTAAAGGAAAATATTAATCCAAAGCCTGCATATTTTCTTATAATTTGTTTTTGTAATTATTTGGTTTAGAGGATCTCAGTCTTGTTCTTCTGCTCTAGATCAATAGATGCATCAATATATATTTAGATTTTAGTACAGATCACAGTCCTCTTCCAATGAATTATTCATCTGAACAGTTTTGCTTCTATAGTTGTTTCATCATGAATGCTCTGGAACTCAGACACTTGAAAGTTCTGCTATGGGAAGTTAATCTCCACCTCATTTTCAATAATTCGTATGCTTGAGAAAAATTGCATCACTTCTTGGTTTTACTAGTACATTTTTAAAAAAAAAAACAAGCAAACTACTATCACAATATCCTTATCTGATGTACAGTAGCTTAAAATTTCACTGACAAATAAGATAATTCACAGATGTATATATATGTTAAACCTGCCATCCTTTCATATTTTTGTAAACTCACAAAAGGTGTGCATTTCTATTTCTATTCAACAATTTCTATTCAACAACATGGAAAATTAACTTTTGTTAAGAATACTGTTGTGTAAAATAAATGGAAATCGTGGAATAATTCATGAACCTGGCCTAATACATCTGCTAATGTAATTGTCATTTGCCTGTGTAGTAAACAAATATTTCAGAGTATTAGTATTTGAAACAAAAGTTATTTGTATGAAGTTTGTTTGGTATTTTGTGGTGAGTTTGTTTGTTTATTTTTCTAATAAGGCGTCTGTTCTCATTTTGGATAAATCTTTATCATGGAGGGTAATACAGAGAGCCAGGAGCTCATTTATGTGTTTTGTGAGATTTTCTTTCTATTCCTGTTCTGTTAGTTTCTTGTAGAAACAAGGAGTGAGGAGGAAGGAAGGAAGGAAGGAAGGAAGGAAGGAAGGAAGGAAGGAAGGAAGGAACGAAGGAAGGAAGGAAGGAAGGAAGGAAGGAAGGAAGGAAGGAAGGAAGGAAGGAAACAATAGATTAGGATTTTGCTCAGATTGGTATATTGTATATTTTGCTCAGAACCCACCAGAATCTTCCAGAAAAAAGTTGTTGAAATGCTTCATTTTGACAGTTTGATATTAAAAAAAAAAAGACAGAAAGTTTGTTTTTATCAAGAAAATTAGTTGAGTAATTGATTATAGGCACATTCGACAAAATGGATATGTTCTTGCAAAACAGTATTTTAATCCAATTATTATTTTCCAAAGACAGATCTCTCCACTCAGAAATTTTAAATTACTTATTTTTCTAATATTTAATACCATTTTTGAACTATTTTGAGTGTATAATTTTTTCTATCTTTGCCAATATAACAAATGCACTCTCTAGATACAATTTTTTTCTCTAAGATGCATTGAAATAAGAGTATAATTGATAATGTTAATTAATTTTAATGTAATACTAATTCCTTGTTATTTAAAAAGGATCTCTACCACTGTTCAATTCTTGAAGTAGCAAGTCACATACACTTTGTTTACAAAAGTCCTGTGAAATTCCTCTTAGTGCTACTTATTTACAAGGATGATGAAATTTTCATCCTGTTATATTATATAATCTATAAGTAGGAAGCTCTTCACAACATTGCTGTGCTAGTCTGATTAAGTCCTATAATTAAAAACCTTTAAATATAATGATTGACAAAGGAAACCTGTTGTGAGAAAATGACAGATGCCAGCAGGGCTTTTAATCAGTATCATTGAAAAAGTTTAGTGCACAGTCCTTTCTAAAATTATCATTTGCTGACTTTGATATGTGATATTGCTCCCCTTTCATTACTTTATTCTCCAACAGCAACCACATACCTCAACACTGTCATGTCCCACTTTTTTCTTGACAGTTATCCTGGTTGCTTTGTGTTAGTGGCAAAGTAAACTGAATCACTGCCTCTGTACTCCAACCTTCTTCCAATCTACGGAGCAGATGGTTTCACTACAGCTTTGTCTAACATTTTGAGTTTAAACGCCAAAAATTTCAGAAAACGAGTCTAATGTTTTAGCTATACTGTCGTACACTTTTTTTCCTTGTTTTTTCTTTTTTCTCTCTGATTTTAGGACACAAAACTAGCACAAAACAGTATATTTATGTTTATACTTCATTAAGTTTGATTGAACTCATAGATATAGCTCTTATTTTTAGAAGTTTTCCTTTCGTATGCAGGTGGGAGGCAAAATTTACTTATTGACACAAAAAAAAGTGCAGTTTTTGGTGATGCTCTGATGTCACAAACTCTGTAGAAATCTGACTTAAATATTAGTCAATTAGTGTATTAGATACTAAACCAAATCCAAGTTCAGTCACAGGCTTTTATGAGAGATTTGAGCAAAGTCACGTGGTCACATTAATCGTAGCCAGCTTTATGCACTAATTATCCTTATGCTTGTGATTGCAGTCTCCTCTCATAGTCCACATAGAGAGACCAGTTCTTCAAAGAGGGATAAAGCTGTCTCAGGAAGTTTCTGAAAGTTTTTCTAGACTGCAGAATTTCTGAACATATTCTCAAACCTTATTTTGACTTGCAAGATATGCTATTAGACAGTATACAGCACTCTTTATCTAAGTAATAAATGCACACTCTATGCTTGTGCATCATTCTCATATTAAATCTGAAACATCTGAAGCACTGCAGCAGTTACTAAGAAGAAATTCAACTCTATTCCAGTGGAAAACAGAACAATCTAGGAGTTATGTGGTATAAATTATATGAGCATTTAGGTGTTGACAAGGTACTAATAAGACAACTTTATAAGAGTGTTGTGGCAATTTTTCATAGTGGTATTTCTGGAAAGCTGCAGGGAATTGATTAGCTAGTATCTTATTTGTATGAAATATTTAGATGTCAGCTAGTTTTTAAATCATTATTGAAAGATAGTCACTGTAAAGTGACATATACAAATATGACCAAATCTTAGTTCTGTTACCCACACATCAGGGATAACACAATGGGAATCATAATCTCTCCATCATACATTTCACTTCAGTGCTTTGTAGAATTTACTCCATCAACTACAAATACAAATCTGAAGCATGACCTCATGGGACTGAGGTGCAGGCTTCCATAATTTTTTTATTATGCTTCAACTGTAAATAGTAGATTGAGGAAACTGTTTTGGCCCAGAAGTCAGGGACAATCATTTACTTAATCACTCTCTCAATAATCAACAAAGCTGGTCTTCTGGATCATTAAAAAAAATCAACATAAAGGAGCCTGAATATTAGACAAAAAAGGCAAGATCTGTAACCTAAAAAATTTTAATTAATCTTTTTTGTTTTCTAGGTTTCTGAGAGATGTCACATTAGTTTATGTGCTGGAATAAAAGGTTTTGGCAAGAGCAGAGCATGGATTTGAGTGAGATAGAGTGTCATTGCCATTTTTACTAAACTAGACAGTAATACTAAATAATTCTTTACTATTTGTATTGGTGTAAATGAGAAGATTTCAGCCTGCAGGTGTGGCAGAGGCAACATGAAGATCAGAGGCCAAGAGAGAGAAGGTGCTCCATGAGACAGGAGGTACTGCAGCCAGTGGGGCCTGGGCTAGAGCAGATTTTTTCCTGACAGGATCTGTAGCGTATGTGAGAACCCATTATGGAGCAGATATTTTTCTCCTGAAGGACTGCAGCTCATGGAGAACCCGCACTGCAGGAGGGGAAAAGTGTGAGGAGAAAGGAGAAACAGAGAGGAGCTATTATGGACTGACTACAACCCCCATTTCTTATTCCCTGCAGTGATCAAGATGAAGGTGGAAGAATCAGGAGCTAAGAAATGAAGCTGAGATTAGAAAAGAGTGAAGGAAAGAATTTTGTCTTTTTCTGTTTTCCATTACTCAAATTAGTAATTGTATTTTTCTTTTAATCACTAATATATTATATTAATATTCCTCGAGTAGAGTCTATTTTGCCTGCAGTGTCAAATTAGTAATGTCCCCATCTTTCAATCTGTGACATTTTCCTTCTTGTTTGTCTTATTTCTCCTGCTGTCATGCTAGGGAAAGGTGTTGAGCAAGCAGCTGGGTGGGCATTTGCTATATAATGGAGATGGTCCGGATAATTTTCCATCAGAAGATTTTGTCTACATTTAGAAACTTTAAAGACACTTCTACGCCTTTTTTTCCCTCTCTCCTTTGTGTCCCACTTTTAGTTTTCAGCAAGTATATACATCATGGTGAATAAACCCACCACCAGTAGTACCTAAAGGAAGTTTAGTTTTCAGCAAGTATATACATCATGGTGAATAAACCCACCACCAGTAGTACCTAAAGGAAGATTTTCTAAGTTCCAGTTCTGATGCAGTTGAAGTAATACATGTAAAATGTATTCTGCTTTGGTCTGTCAGAGATGCACATCTGATTTGGACTGTTTTATCTTACTACTTGTGCATACAAAATGCAAATAGCTTGACTTTAAGCTGTAAGAATAATAATACCTCATTAATATTGTTGCCCATGTACTTAAATACTGAAGATTAAAAACTAAAGTAGTTTACAATTTAGGCAAATATGTTGACTTTAACAAGTTAGCAGAATTATAATTTTTAGAGCAGTATGTTCATGCCACTGTATGTGAGATGGTGTTACCATTTCCATTATAAATAATTTAAGCGATTTTAACTCAGTAAGAGAAAAATCAGTAGTCTTAATGCATTTTAAAGAAATTATTATGCTTAATGCATCTTCCAGGCTGAAGGGAGCATATGATAAAATTTGACATTTTCCTCTAGGGGCTTTAGTAAAGAATCTAGACATACAGCTTTAACCAGACAATTTAAAAAGGTTTCTAAATGCTACTTTAAATGTAAAGTTTGTTTAAATGTGATGCAGTTCTAAGCCAGGATAGGATGATTTTGGGATGTATTTCTAGAACATACACTGCAATGACTACCACTATTTGTCAAACAATGGGTTTTAAGAGCAACGTTACTCAGAGGACAAGAGAAAAGTCACAGGAAGGAGAGGATATTTCTTGTTCCCAGATTATGCAGGAATCATGGGTGTGCATTAGGAAGGAGAAAATATATCATTCCAAGACTTTAAAAGAAATACCCAAAACAGTTAAATGTTGATTTATTTGTGTACTGGTAAAGAGCCTTACTGATTTCTTCTGAACTATGCACTTGGCTAAGCAGACATTTAAAGAATTCCTGCATTGTTGCTGAGAGTGAGATGTTTTCAGCATTTCATCCATCTCTTAAAGTCTGGAACCAAAAGGGAAAAAAAAATCAAGAGAAAGTGAAGAATGAGTGGTCATCTGGCAAGCAGCGTTCACCTGTTAATTTGCCTAGTGTGCAGACTGCTTTTAAACATGTAATATAGATTTTAATACTATTCTGTTTAACCTGATTGATGTTTCAGATGAAATTATCAATTCTGAACAAACTCACAAGACATGGTTTTCTCAATATCAAACAGTACATTTCCATCTAGTCCTGGCTTTAAAAGCATGCCAGCTAATTTGAAGCAGTGCTCATTGCTTCTAGCCTGACTTCAGTTGTTGCTGTTGAGCCTTACATCTCTGGAGAAGGTTAGAAAAGCGAACAAAAACAAAAAAACAAAACAAAACAAAAAAACCAAAAAAAACCAACAGGAGATTTAGGCTTGGTCAGTAGATGGCAGTAAAAGCTAGCAAGAAGCCTGTAGGCTCAGCTCAGACCTTTAGCGCATTAAGCATACATAGAGCAAATTCCACACAGTACAAGCTGACAAAGACCTTGCTTTGCTACAATCAATCTTTATTCACCACTAGATTACAGTGGTTAGATGTACTTGATTGCCTCAGATCCAGGATAAAGCTTATAAAAAACTATATATGTAATCAGCTTAAATTTTTGCTATTGTATTTTGGATATTAATTTTTTTAAACTGAGCTTTGGATGAAATTGGTTTATTCTTATCTCTGCTATGTAACCAGACAGTCCATCTGTCACCTTGACTGCGAAGTTGTAATTTTAATGTTTGGCTCAGTAAATGTTTAAAGTGTCATTCTATTATTTACAAAGGGAAGTATGCAGCCAGTAGACTGTAGTTGAAGGAGAACTGTCTTAGCTCACTTGTCTTTATTCCAAGACTTTTACTGCTGCTTATCTGTGTTATAAGCTGAAATAGCACCCCAATTGTGAAATAAAGGCTGTATTGCACTGCAGAACCCATTTTGTTTGACTCTATTCTCTGGTCTCATTTTCTATTTCAAAAAGTCAGAATGTATCAAGGATGTTCACCTTGGAAAGCTAACAATGCAAACATTCTCCTAAGATGCACTCAGCAACAGTAACTGAATATGTATATTCCAAATAAAAAGGAAAAAATGTAATCATGATGCGGATTTTGTTTGCATTTCATTCTGTAATGAAAAAACTTATTTAGAAATGTATAGTTAGGTTTGTGCGATCTTGAAGATTTGAAGTGCTTAGTTTATATAAAATTGAACTCCGTGTTATATTTCTTTATTTGGCTCTATTTGTGCGATCTATGTACTTCTGTAGCAGTTCCATGATGTTTAATTATTTATCAGCCCTTTCTCCATGAAAGAAATATCTGTTAGTTTTCTGCTTCTCATTCAGTAATGCAAAAAGAAAAAAACAAAAAAAATTATAATCTCAAAACATCTTGCTGCCGGTGGTGGTGCATTGTATTTTCACATAATACCACCTAAATAACATTTTGTATGGTTAGAAAGGTTAAAAAAATACTAACATATCAAATGGAATAAAAATTATTTGTTGTATTCAGTTATAACTACAGAGGTTGATGTGGGGTACAAGATAGAAAAGAATCACCTCAGAGAGAAGGTGTATTGAAACACACACACATATAGATAGATATCTATACAAATGTAATTAGAGATGGTGACAGGATAAGAATTCTTCTAGTACTTTTTCACTATTAGGAATTTCTGCAGGGCTTCTGAGTACCTGCCTTTGCTGTTCGAGGCTTCCTTTAAAAACTCAGCTGCCACAGTTCAAATGCAGAGGTACAAGAGAATAAGCATCTTTCCCCAACCCCTCCCTGGGCTACAATGTTGTTTTATATTCTGCTAAAATCAGCTGAAGTGTGTCATACTGGCATAGAAAGAAAACAACAGGTGGTGATTTCAGATTTCCCAGGTGAGGACTGCAATCAGTTGATCAAACTGCAATTGCTTTTTACTCTGAGGTAAACACAAATATATATGGATTGTTCTTCGAGGTGGTGTTTCACTGGGGTCTGGTTACTTCTGACATCATCAGCTTAAAATACATCTCCTATAAAGGCAGATAATGTTGTCCTTTTGCCAAGGACATTCACGTAAATCACAGTGTTCTGTGCATGCCTTGGCTGTAGAAGAATCACTTGCTTTAACTCTTTGAGAAATAAATATATTTTACTGACAACTTCTCCATTCTAACATTTGTGCATTGTTTGTTTTTCTTTATTCTTTTATTTGTCACTTTCTCATTAAACAGAGTATTCCTTAAAAAAAAACAAAACAACATCGTAAAGCAAAAAAAGCCTTTCTGATCAATTGCCAAAGAATACACAATAGACTTTTACTAAAAACTGTGATTTATTAATTGCAAGTATAAGCAGTATTAAGCAACCTGTAATCTAATATTTTGGGGGGGGGTTTGTTGGGTTTTTTTTGGTTGGTTGGTTGTTTTTTTTTGTTTTTTTTTTTTTTCTTTTTTCAAGTGATTGGTAGGCTGTGAAAAGCTCTATCCATTTTACTGATTAATACAGTAAAATATTATCTTTGTTTCTCCACCAGCGTGAAGGTTGACATAGAAAACATTTCATAGAGAAGACAAGAATGATAAATATGTACAGTGTTTTTTGATAAAACTGTTGAAAAGGCTGAAAAGGAGGCATGAAATACCATCATTTTATCAAAATTTTATAGGAAGATGTCGTGATTTTTTTTTTTCTTTAATTTAGGGGGGTTTTTTTGTTTGCCTGTTTGTTTTTTAAATTTGTTTTACACCATCAGAATGTCTGGAGCCTGAGTCTCTTTAAGAAAATGTCCAAATCTCACTAATACCTCTCCTGAATTTATAATCACAGCTTGAAATTGGTTGGAATTGTGAAGAAGGTCAGCAGATCAGATTGCACTTCGTAAAGTTTATATGCATAAAAATAATCACACAAACCAAAATTTATTCCACCTTACTAATTCAGAATGTAATCAGATAAATACAGCTTCTTTGTTTAACCCCAAATTCAGAAGGCTGATGTGGGTTCTGCTAGTAACTTGTTAGTATGGGGATATTTAGAGTCACCTTCTCCTCCACTGCAGGTTTTGTATGGCAATATTATAAGGCAGTAAAATATTGCTTGGGAAAGAGGTGTTTATGACCTTAATTTAGTTCTCTTTAGTATCAGAACTTTGGAGCTAGTGGCAAAATGATGCAACAAGTTAATAGTGTCTGAAAAGAACAAAGTAAATAATGATCTACAGTTCAAGCAATATCAATACTTTTGAAAATTAAAAAGGTAAAAGACAGGTAACTCCAATCTGACAACTCCTCTTGAGTATTTGGCAACGAAGGAAAATACAGAAGAAAAGAGAGAACTGCAAGTACAAAAAGACTATCGAGAAGTGATTTTCATGTAGCATTCCAAATTAAGGAATTAATCTCAGTGTTCCTCTTTATTTCAATGCAGTAAAACAAGCAACTCACTATCAAGAAAGCTGATTTTTTTTAATGAAGGTTCAGGTATCAACAATATGAAATTATATAATTATTTTATCAAAGAGAAAATATTTGAAGCTTTATTAGTCCTTCAGAGAAAATTATAAAACCTTTTAATTAAACACAAAGGCACTCGCTGCAATAATGTCCTGCGATAAGTTCATGTGATCCAACTGACAGTCCTTTATATACAATTCTTTGTGTTGAATGCCCTTGTTAAGACAGGTAGCTTAGCAGTAGAAAATACATTTCTCCACCTGTCTGCCAGTGTATTCATCCATCATTTGTGAAATATATTGTTTCCACTTTAGACAGAAAAATTCATTGTAATAGTGTATTGAAATCATTGTGACTTGTTAGGTTGTTACAAGACTTACAGGAAGACGATGCAGTATATTGTGATTAATAATTTTTGCTTGTGGATGCCAGAGTATCCAGGCTGCCTGCTTGCTAGAGCAATTCAGTTTTAAGTGGTATTCTCTGATGAAAGACAGTATGGGCTGGGTGTAGGACAGAAGTGGATAGTAAAGCAGGTGGCAAAATTAATTCAGAAGGTCAACTGAGTAACTGGCTCACAATTCCTAGTGATGCCTCATAGGGTTCAATAACAGGATCAGTAGCATTCAGCAAATTTTATAAGAGCTAGCTCGCTCCCTCAATGAGCTTGTTGAAGATTCCAAGCTGGGGGTAGATGCTGACACTCTGAAGCATAGGGTTGATACCCAGGGTGACCTGAACAACCTGAAGAAGTGAGCCACTAGAAAGGTTCTGAAGATCACCAAATGTAAATGCAAAGCCCCTGTACCAGGGAAGAAAGGAGCCCCTGCGACAGTGCAGGATGGGGACTGTTTGGCTGGAAAGCCACAATTCTGAAAAAGACCCAGGCTCAACAATAAATTGAAAGAGTCAGGAATGTGCCCTTCTAGTAAAGAAGATCAAATACACCACTAGTAGGTCAAAGCATGTCATTATTCCTTTCTAGCACTTGTGAGATTTCATTGGACTGACGATTCTGCCTTTGGACTACCCGTTCCAGGAAAGACATTAGCATACTGGAGGAAGTACAAGAGGAGTCCATCAATATCAGGAGCTGGAGCACATGAAGCAGAAGAAGACGAAGAAATTTGGTTTGTTCAACCTCCCAAAGGAAAAACTGACAAGGAAATCTTATTATTGTCTTCAAACCCCTAAGGAAAGAGTGTGAAGAAGAGAGAGTTAAACTTTTCTCAGAATCTCACAGCAGAGAATGGGAGGCAACAGACACAGGTTGGAACATGGAAAATTCTCAGTAAAACAAAAAATCAGAGGGGTCACTTTAACACCAATCAAAAACCATGCTGCATTTCCTGCAGATACTGTGGAAATATCAATCCTTTGGACACATCCAGAATTTGACTAGAGAATGTCCTAAACAATGTTTTTTAGCTATATGAATGTATAACTCTTTCTATAAGGAGTTTAAACTAGAAGTCTTTTGGGGGTACATTCTGAGTTTTAGAGAGGGAAATTGCATTTGCTGATTCTGCATGTGAAAACTTGGGATGGTGGGAAAAAAGAGAGATTTCTTCTTCTCAGAACAAGAGAGATCCAAATGAAGATGATGAGAAGTCTTCAGAGGTGGGGTTTTAGAAATGAAATGAAGCTTTTAGAAAAACAATGAAGCTTTATCAAAAGTGAATGCTAACTGTTTCTGTGAGCAGAAACTAGTCTCTGCTGTATAGGAGCAACATATATATGTAATGTGACTCGGTGGGGCATAGGATATTTTTGTTTTACTTTATTATTAATTTAATGAGTTGCTTGTGAAGATCACACTTCTACATATTACTGAACTGCATTCTTAATACTCTTTTGGTGGGTTGCTCCTGGCACCTATAGTTACTACAACTATTCTGAGAGCATGTCTGTCTTACATAAATACCATGTGCACACAAATATCCTACTGTTTGATGTGCCAGGTTCAATAACAATTGGTCTGCACATAATTCCATATGCATATACTGTTGATATCTGGGAAGTTGGAATCTCACATAAGGATAAGGAGGATTTTGAAAAAAATGTAGTTAGAATTGCAGCACATCGGAAAGGTACATACTCAGCTTTCTTGTTCTTTACCATTTTATTGCCGTCAGGCATGGTTTTGGGCATTATTTTTTTGCCTAAAATAGGCACCCACTGTCATCTGAGATCTTTTAGGTATGCAAAATATTCACCCAGAGCTCACAGGCATGAGAAAAGACTTAGAGGAGACTCATATCTTTCTGAGCAGCAACTTGAAATCTAAAAGACTTCCCCATAGTGCCTAAAGCTACTCCAGATAAATATACTCAGGCAGCTGATTCTCATCCTTCCTCTATAATTCAAATCTTGTTTTAGATGTAAGTTCCTTAGAGGTCTTGGTTAGTTCTTTCAACTTTTACTATTAATCAAGGCAGTGTGAATGTCTGAGCCAGGAGATAAAGTTGCACAGCTTTCCAGTGAGATCAAGCTTGCTTTTGTCCATATTAGTTTGAAAAATCTCTAAGGCAAGATAATAATGTCTTTCCAGAAAACACCCTGTATGCAGCCTGTTGTTGCTGTCAGAGCAAAAGCTTCTAACAAAATGGTGGGAGATGAGACTTCAGATTTTGTGTTTAACTGAACAATACAATAAAGGTATTTTGGACTGTGAATATAAACTACATGAAAAATTTGAAGCAGCAGCTTATATTGAAGGGAAAAGGTTTTCCTTTTGATGCAAGATATGCTGATACCAAAAGATAATAAATCCTGTATTATGACAATAGAAAAAGAAATGCATTCAAAATAAATTATATACAAGTCTGGGGTACACACCCTTATAATCAACTAGATCTTAATTTGTCTCTCAAGCTCTTAAGGCTCTCAGGGGAAGAATAGTATTTAACATATACAACAGAAGAAAAAGTACTGCGGAAAAGACAAATATAAGCGCAAGCTGGCTCTTCTTTTATGCCCTTAGGGATTTTACACATTCCTTATATATTTTCTTTCAGTAACATTTGGATAAAACATAAAAAAATCAGGGAGAAAAAACCTAGCATTCCCTGCTACAGAGCTATATCACTTTTCTTTCCCTTCCTTCTCTCCTTTTTTTCTGTATTCTTATCCAATTAAGTCCCTTGTAGTAGGATATTGTCTTTGTGAGCAGTATTCCAGTTTTTTTCTCTTTGATAAATGTTTTCAAACTGAAATTCATGCTTTCTGGGTGATCAATGTTAGCTAGCTATAAACCTTGTATTAAAATTATTTAACTGTCTATGAGAAAATATGTTTATGATGGCAGTGTATCATACTGAACTCAAAGTTAGTATGTGTTGGTATACTTTTTACAAGCCTATTATAGCCAGTTTCTCAGGAAATGGGGCCAAGAGCACAAAATCCTGAATGAATGCTGTGGTGTGTTGACCCCAGCTGTCTGCAGGCACCCACCTGGCTGCTCCCTCACCTCCCCTTCTCATCAGAAAAAAAGGAAGAAAATAAGATGAAAAAGATTTAGAGTTGATATAAAGGCAGGGAGATTATTTATTATCACTTGGGAAAAAAGAAATTTACTTGATAAAAATTTATTTAGTTTATTGCCAATTAAAATAGATTGAATAGTGAGAAACAAGGACAAAAATTAAAACAGCACCTTTCCTCCTCACACACACAACTAAACATTCATGATCAGTTAGAACTTTGTTTAGTCAGACTGGCCTTCTTTCCCTGCAGAACCCACACTGGAAATGGGGAAAAGTAGGAAGAATAATGACTGTCAGATATGAACCATTATGTACCGAGTGCAACTCCCAGTTCCCAATCCCCTTAGTTCCTCTTAGCTTGGAGGAAGGAAAAGGCAATGTGGTGAAGAACAAAGAGCTTTGGCTTGAACTCAGGAGAAAAAAAGAGAGTGTCTCACCTTTGGACAAAGTGCAGGCAACTTGGGAGGACTATAAGGATGTCATGAGTTTATGCAGAGATAAAATTAAAAGGTCCGAAGTCCAGCTGGAATTTGCTCTGGCCATTGTCATAAAAGACAATGAAAAATGTTTTTACAAATAGATCAGCAACAAAATCACGGCTAAGGAGTATCTTCATCATTTACTGTCTGCTTGAGGAAACATAGTGATAAAAGATGAGGAAAAGGCTGAGAAACTTAATGCCTTCTTTGCCTCAGTCTTTAAAAGCAAGACTAGTTGTCCTCTGGGCATCCACCTCATGAGCTGGAAGAAAGGAGCAGGGAGCAGAATGAATGAAGCTCCTATGATCCAAGGGGACATGCTACACCACTTAGAACACAAAAGTCCATGGGGTCAGATGGGATCCACCCAGGAGTACTGGGGGAGCTGCAGAAGTGATCACCAAGCCACCCTCCACCATTTAGCAGCATTCCTGGTTAACTGGAGAGGTCCCAGTCGACTGGAAGCCAGCAAATGTCAGACTCATCTACAAGGGTTAGAAGGAGGATTGATCTGATCTATTGACCTCAGTGCCAGGGAGGATCATAGAGCAGATCTTCTTGAGTGCCACTAGCAAGGCCACACCTTGAATCCTGAGTTCTGAGCCCCACACTGCAAGAAGGACATTGAGGTGAAGGGTCTGGAGCACAAGTCCTGTGAGGAGCAGCTGTGGGAGCTGGGGGAGTTTATCCTAGAGAAAAGGAGACTCTGTGAGGATCTTCTCGCTCTCTACAGCTACCTGAAAGGAAGTTGTAGCCACGTGCGTGTTGGTCTTTTCTCCTAAAAAAACAGTGACAGAATCAGAGGAAATGGCCTTAAGTTGCACCAGGGGAGGTTTAGATTGCATAGTAGGAAAAATTTCTTCATGGAAAGGGTTGTCAAAAACTGAAATCAGGGCATACTCAGGCATTCCAGGAATGGTGGCACCACTATACCTGGAAGTGTTCAAAAGGTGTGTGGATATGGTTTAGTGTTCAACAAGACAGTGTTGGGTTAATGGTTGGACTCAATGATCTTAGAGGTCATCTCCAACCTAAACAATTCTATGATCCTATAATTCTGTATAGTATATGGATTTCATTCTTATGTGCAGGTTCTAAATATTTTTCATGGATTCAAAGTTTACTTCATAAATCTCTCCATTCTTATCAAATGCTACCTCACTTCAGGAACTAGATGAAGGTAGAATCCTAAATTCATCACTGAAAATTATGTCTGCTTCTTGAATCTCAGTTTTTTGATCCCTTGGTCTACAAATAATAAAGTGATGGACATTTCAGAAATTGTAGCTGACAGACCTACAGTGACTTGGGAAATCAAATTTTCAGTTTGCACTGCTTCAAATATATCAAATAATCAGCTTATTCCTTCTGAAGAAAACCAAAGTAACCACATGCACAAGTGATTTATTCACTGGACCAAATACCTGATGTTGCTTTCAACAGCAAAAGTTTTACAATGCAATTCTGAATTCTCAACTTAGCTTGATTTGCTTCAACCTGAGAGGACGTAAATCCCTAGATTGTTCTACAGAATATGCAATTTTGTTAAGTATTCTCTGAATATCACAGAATAAGATAAGATGCATAAAGATTTCTTTTTTTTCTCTGCCTTAGATGTTCCTTGTGAAGTGTATGAAATGTTTGTTTCAACACAATAAGTATCTTTCTAAAGGCTTAAGTAAAATTCCATCTGTCATTGCCTCTTTTGACATTAAGAGTTTATTGAGACACTAGCCTAAGGGCTTTTCTATACAGATACATCCAGACACCTTTATGCAGTATTTCTAGATGATTAAGGAACTGATTCTCTATGAAATTGTGCCTCCTTTGTCTTTCTCTCTGCACTTCTAGTGTTCAGGCTGCCTTTTAGGCTGCCTTTTATGCTGCTATCTACTCTTTGACAGGTGATGCAGCTTAACTTGCAAAACAAGTTATTTACCCCAAAATGACAGCCCAATTATAATTCCAAAAGTTGAAACTCATAAAAGGTAGGTAGTTCTGGATGTGAATGTGTTTTCTCCATAATGCTTTCCTTTTTTTATTTTTTTATGAACAACTTTAATTTAAAGTCTACACTTTCTGCAAGTATCAGCTATAACTTTCTCATCTGAAAAATAGCTGACAAATTAGCAGTTAAAGTGTCATATACTTCAGAGAACACATGGCAGTTATTAAAATTCATAAGAACTTCACAGTGGTCACAGATCATGTGTCTTTCATCTATGCAGTGCTCTGCACAATTTTCATCAGACTTTAAGAGAAGCATTTCTTCATTCCTCTCTGCTCAGAGCATATGCTTTCTACCTGACTTCTGGAAAGTGATCCTGTATAGGCTGCTGTGACTCATTGTGAAGCTCAGTGGGGACATGAGGCAAAAATTGAACTTGTAGCATGCTCTGAGTTCTTAATGAACTAGCAGGAACAGCCTGTGTGCTTATCAAAGAGTGATGTTTTCTCTTCCTGGCTTAATCAATTTGTGTGTTAATGTTCCTTGCTGACCTGTCAACCTAGCATCTGTCTGGTACACTCACCTTCCATTGCAATAATCGAATCTATACGTACAAAAGTATAAAAGGCCATTGAAAACCTGACACAAAGGGAATTTATATTAGATTTTTATACAATGTAAAAGTAAAATAGCAGTAGTTGAGAGAGAAGGCTACAAAATACTGCATCAGTAAAAAGCTTCTACTTAGTATTCTTCAGTATTATACCACAGTTGATACCTGCTTTGGTGGTTTATAAATCTGCTGCCATTAGGTCTGTCTGGTGTCACGTGTGTAACAAATTAATCATTTTTTAGTTTCAAAGACCTTTTTATTACATCATGTAATTATCTCCAGGAGGAATACTTTATTGCTAGTTTTATCTATGTAAAGGAAAATTTTGATACAGGGGTTTTACTTCTGAAAATATTACTTTATCTTTTGAAAGCAGTAGGAAAAGAAGATACCAGTATTTCTTTTAGTAATTTTGCTGTTGTTGTTGTTGTTTGTAGCATATGACTAATGAAGCTCTCATTCTTTCTGTTTATCTGGAAATATTTGGCTGAGTGTCTTGCATCAGCAAGAATATCAACATTTCAAAATCACCAGTGACTCTCCTAAAAAAGATGTTTTCTACTGATTTCTGCAATCTGAATTAGTAGCATTCTTATTATGCATGGTTTCATTATTTTTTCTGAGATTTTCCCTAACATATTCCTCAATTATTACCAATTTCGGAATGAATTGAATTGACATGAATACATAGTGTTCATTTGCAAGCATCAAAGAAAAATACAAAATTATTTCTTCCTGTTTTTGCTTTGCCTTGGATGTTTGTCTTAGTTTCCCCTTCCCCTTCTTCTTCACCTCCATTTTGTCTTCTCCTTCCTTCCTTCCTTCCTTCCTTCCTTCCTTCCTTCCTTCCTTCCTTCCTTCCCATTTTGATGCCCACCTACTAATGGTCTTCTCTTTGGTGGCATTACAATATTTTTCCTCATAGAACACTATAGAAAATCTTCTTATATTTAGTTATGCCAGCCCTGGTTTCCTCTTCATATTTTTTTTTTCATACAAAGTCCATTTGCCATCATTCTTAATTCATATTTAATTTGCCTCTTAGCATATAATTTTCTTCTATTGTATTTATATTTTTAATTGCTGCCTTCACTTAAGAACTGACACAGGACTGGATTTCAGGGAAATCAACATATATATATATATATGCTCTATTTTCTATTAAAATTAATCTGTATTTTTTTTCCCTACAAAAGAGAAAAAGGTAAGGCCTGTAGAAAGGGAGTTCACAGCCATCATCTTTCAGTTATAATTTTAATATGCATTTGTGAACCAACTTGTAAAAATAATTTTTGGGTGAATTAATAGAGAAAGTTTAGGAAAATATAACCAGCAAAACTTTCCTATATTGAAGTATCCTGTTGCATATTGTGGCATAAATAAGTGACTGTGGTTTTGCTTTATCTACTGAAACTATAGCAGGAAAATCAGTCAGCCATCAGAAAGGAGCTCTTTTTTCCTCCTTATGTTTATTTTTTTTCTAAATATGCATGCTAATTAAAAAGAAAATTATAAGAGGTATAATCTGTCTTTGCAGGACTTCACGATTAAATGCAGGGAATTTATGCTAAATGCATAATATCTATTAGCTGTACTCTGAACCCTTACTGGACTTTTATTAAGGAGCAATTAAGGAAAGATTAGAGGGAATAAAATGTGAGAGATGTTGCGGCTAAAAATATTGACCCTCTTCCACAGAAATGCAAAAGCTAGCCGAGGACAAAAAGTTACTGAGCAACCTCAGAAAAAGGATTTATGGTTATCTAAAGATAAAGACTTAAGGAATCCCACACCAATTATTTTTTAAGCAAACTGAAATGCTGAATTGTCAAAGAGGTCAATACTGATAAAACTCCACACTTATTGTGCATAATTTTGCTGATGTTGACAGTCAATATCAAAGGAAATTTTCCTATTAGTGGAATTTTCACATTTTATGTCTATGAGTATATCATTCATGTAGCCGAAGTGTCCCCTTTCTGAATATACTTCTAGCTGCAAGTCTTAAATACATAATACATAAAATATTTATAGGTTACGCATTTCATTTTTTTTAAGAAACAGTTGCAAAATTTTACTCCTCCTAGCAACAGTAAACAGCTCCATGTTTTAATGCTAGCCATAAATTTAACAAAATAAGTAAAATAACATCACAGAGAGAAAATTTATTTACCATCTACTACATCTCACAAAAAAATTGATATTGGAAGAGGCCTCTGTAAACCATCATGACCAAAATCCTGCTTGGAGCATGGATATGTTTGAGTAACACAAGGTTGCTTAAAGCCATGCCTTGTTTAGTTCTGAAAATCTCTAGGTAAACTTCTCTTAATGTTTATTTATTCTTTTTTTTACTTACATGTATATCACAATTTCAATTGAGACAACTATGACCACTGGTGCTCCTCCTTTTACTGTGCTTCTCTGAGAAGAATCTGGCTTTGTATCTTTCTGAAAGGAACACCTGCAGTGAGATCTGTTTTTTTCCTAGTCTGTCTCCATATGTGTGACTTTTGAGACAAACCCCTCTCACCTTAATTTCTCTGCACTGCTGGAACTCCTTCTTTTCATCTTCTCCATCATTTATTTTCCCCTTCTACTAGTTTTCTACTTCTTTGCTTATTCATGGGCTAACAATGCCATCATCTAGTATTCCAAAGCATAAAGCAAAATCTCACGATAATTCAGAAAAACCCTGTGCAGGCAAGTCTATGGTGAATTGATCATCTATTAAATAAGTTTAACGTTCAAAGTACTATATGTGTCTATAACTAAAGCACAGGAAACATGCTGTTGCCTGAACTAAGACCTGATAGGGGAGGTAAGAGCTACCTGTTTTAGAGTAGGAATTCAGACAAAACAAGCCATTCAAGGAGAAAAAAACAATTAAATAGGAAGACAGATTTTGCAGATCAATTGCCTTTATTGAGGGGAAGAGAAATATCTAAGCCAAGATTTCCTTGTTCTCATATTTATTCACATATAAAATGTAGTATCATAGAAGAAAAGCTGAGTTATATCACTTGATTGGTAAGCACCTTGACATAAAGAAGATATCAGGAACAATAGAACAACAGGAAACAGAACAATAGAAACTGCACCTTAGACTCAATCCAAATGATGCTCAGGCAACCTATCACAGGGTAATATTCTAAAAGTCTGTGTTGCTTGTATTTACCTCTGAAACATTTCCTAAACATGAAGAACAGTGAATAATTCTTGTTTCTTCAAATCAACCTAAAAACCTTTTTAAAATATAATCTCCTGTGCATGACATTAATAGTATGTTAACAGATAGATGAGTTGGACATATAGTACATGAATTTTATTTTGACAGTAACAGCTTTCTTTAATTTATTGCAAATAAAATTAATCTTAACCCATGTAACTCCTTGTTAGGAATGCAGTTTGTGGGTGGCATTAATAATGCAAATAGCCAAACCAGTCTTTGATATGCAGGCATTCAAACTTCTTGCTTCACTGCACCCAGTTCAATAAGAATATTATTCACAGAGAAGTTCTGAGCAATTTCCTATTTTAAAGCAAAAAATTAGATATTTTTCAACTGTGTAGTTATTATCCATTAGTCTTTGGACTTCCTTAAATTGTGAAAAAGTTATATAGTGACATTTTTTGCCCTTTACTGTTGGAAAAACTATAAAATAAATAATAATTAAAACATCAATATAATAATAACAAATATTTGCATCTATCATTAAATAATTCAAGAATTCCAGTTCTTAAGGTACTTTCCTCTATTTTAAATGTTAAATGTCTGCAAAAGGAAGAAAATATCCACTTAGTCTAAAATAAAAATAGAATTAACTTTATTTCTGGTTTCTAAAGCAAAGAAGGTTTTTGATTTGCCCCTTTTTAAAATTTTTTGTGGATCTCAATATTATTTTGCTGAAATCACCAAGCTGAATAGTGATTTAAGAAACACAAATGTTGAAAATGTTCATATTTACATTAATTTTCATGGTTATCTGAACAAGTCTTCATTATCTTGTTTTTCTTCTTTAAATTGCTTCTGAAGTTGGTGAAATTATAACTGTGAGATGACTTTTAGAATCAAACACAATTCAGAGTGAAATTCATTCTTGTCTTTCTTCCAGCCAAAGTCTTTTACTTGCTTATTAGCACATCTTGTCCACCTGTGAAGGAGATAAAAAACAATTGATTAAACCAAATATGACTAAAATCAAAGAAACAGTCTTCATATTAGAGACATATAGACTAACACACTATACACATGATTTACCCATATTTTATTTTGTAGGCAAAGTAGCACAGAAATGTCTCCAGTGAGAGAGGAGACATCAGCTTTCCTTGGTATCTCTTTAGGTATCAGGCAAGAGGCTGACACATGAAAATTATCTGCTGTTTTTTACAACTACCATATTTCTATACAACATACATATTTCTAGAAAAGCTGGTCTCCTTGTGATCCTATTTTGAAAAAATAGATATAATATGTGGGTACTTTCTTCCTCATAGGTTACACTACACTCTTGATATTGTCCAGTTTTCTCATCTTGTAAAGTCTTCACAGACATATAGGTTTTATCTGCATGAGATATAATAGTCAGTATTTTCACCAAATTAAAGAAGATGATTTCTCTGTTCTTATAAAGTCTACTTAAAAATATAATTTTTTTCAATCACATTATTCCATTTAAAAAAATAGTCCTCAATAAAGAAATAATGTATTTCTTTTTAAGTTTTTTTTACTGATAAAAATGTAATTTAGAAGGGAAGGAAAAAAATAACTCCTAACCTAATAAGGAAATAATCTTACAGGTCTTACTGCATATTTTTCATTACTTTAAGAGACAGAGAATGGGTTAAACCCCATGAGAACAAGAAATTGACCTTTTATAGTAACAGACAAATAGAAGTTTATCTCTGCAGAGAATGTTCTCCCTTAATCTTATTTTCTATTCTGACTTAATCAGGGAGTATATCAGTTGTTTCTATAATGAAAAGATACCAGCTTTCCACAATCACATCATGACCTAATACCAGCTCATGGAACCATCCCTTAGATGAGCAGGATCCTGTATTCCATTATGAAACATTCTCATTTCAGAAGGCTGAATTTAAGAGAGCGTAAGATTAAAAATACAAATGAGGTGCAAGTGTAACAAGTTTTCAGAATACTGATTTTCTGTGACTAGATAGATAAAAGCTTGCCTACCCATAATCTGTGATATGAAGAGTATATTACCCTACATTCACTCATGACCCAAACAGGGCTCCAGTTATCTCTTAACTTCTTATGGAATTCTGTAGTGCAAGGCTAAGATCTGGTTCCATTTTCCATACCAGCAATACAATTTTCTAGTTTCCCTTTTAATTTTTTTTTTTTTATATATAAATAGCCATTTATATATGAGCAAAGGAGGACAGTTTTAGATTTTCAAACACTATGTGACTACTGAGAATTCGAAAAGTGTTGTAAAAGGCAGTTCAAAAAAATAAACCTTTGATATTGCTAAATCAATGCTGTGTTTAATTCACCTTCAGCATTTTTAGAGGGTTCCACTCACACAACTCCTCCTCTCCCAAAACAATGGCATTAGAGAAACAATCAATATTTAGAGTCCATAGGATGAGTGCCTTCAATTTTTGTGAATGATGTCTTCTGGAAAAAGAGACCTCAAAATGAAGCTATTTAATTAAGGCTGCATCTGAATCTCAGATGCTGAGAAACGTGCTGTATGTGCAAAGTTTATGTATTTTTAACAGACCGATCATTAACATTTCAAACCTGTTTCATTATTGTGCTGCATGAGTGTTGTATCTAAAAAATGCTGTTCTGCTAATTGATGATTGTCCAGTAATTTGACCAAATAGGCCTAGTTTCCTTGGCTTTGTTATTTGTCTTGCAGCCAAAAGGGAAAAAGTTATTCACATGACTGAAACTGAGGCCCTTGCAAAAATCTTCCTCTTTCCATTAACTATGTGGGATTTTACTGCAAGCATTTTTCTTTACATCCACTTAGATGACTAAATGTGGTCTAGTGCAAACCATATCAATATATTTCCCCAAAACGGATGCAGCTGTCCCAAAAAGCAGCTAATGTCATTCCCAATTGCAGACTGCTTACAGGTTCAATGGCATCTTGGAGGTGGGATGGGGCTAAAATTTATTTTGAAGATTCTGACTTCATCTCTTCTCATTTGTCTAAACCTGGGTCTATTTCCAAAATAAGTTTATTCTTTGTATTTCAATTGCATATATTTCTATTCTAACAATGGAAGAAAATTCTGGTTTTTGTAGCATTAAGTATAAGAAAATTGCACCCAGGAATTTCTGCTTCATTGTGATTAAAACTAATTTGAACTGTTACAAATAAGTGTGTTCAGTACATGGGCATTCGTGTCTCTCTTGCTTTTTCTGGGTTTTGTTTGAGGCCTTTGCCACAGCAACTACCAAAAAGAAATCTATAATCTCATTCAAGACCTCTATTAATGGTCACTACAGCCTCACAAGAATAGTTAGAGATTAACATTTTGACTTAGTAAGAAACTCTCTAAGTGCTTGTACATTGCTTAAAGCACTATAGCCAGGATTCCAATTTCTGCTTCTGAGTCACTGTAATAGAAGGAATAAGTAATATCTGCTCAGGTCACAAAGGCCTGACATACAGTTTCAACTGCTTCTGCATTTCATAACCCTGGCTGTCTCCAGAAGTGACAGTGCCCAAATTTTCTTCTGTGGTTAGAAACCTGAACAGGAAAAAAACATTTCATAACTATCACGGATCCTGCTTTCTTTACACTATGGCTGTGTTCTTGTGTAACCAGGAAATCTGGATAGTTCATAAATTGTTTATATAAGCACTGAAATTTTAGAACCTTATGGTAATTCAACTACCAAAATCTTTGAAGTTCAACCATGACTGTTGGGGCTTAAGTAATCCATGGTCTGTCAAGTGCTTGTGTTAATAAAGCCAAGTCATTAATTACACTGCCTGTATGAGGGGTTTCCAATTGAATCCACACTGTATTTTCTACATTAATGGCATAGACTCCGAAAGCTGACAATTCAGCTAGGGGCTGGGGGAGGGGGATTCATCTCAGTGAGATAATAGAAACCCAGCTGACTGGATTTAACCTACAGCAGACAGATTTATACATTCCTATCTTCATATTTTTCATGTCTAATTACTTTTGAAGTGTCTAATATGTACCTGAAGTGACTTTGGCACTAGGAGTAGGAAACCTGATGGGGATGAGTACTTTGATCCTAGATGTATCTATCAACTGATCAAAGTGACAACTATTCAATATATATTTCTTCAGTTTACTTAAAATATTGAACAATATTTCAAAGCCATATTTGAGAATATGAACCCTGGAGTTTCATTTGTCTTCTATTGCCTTGAAAACTTTCCAGAAATGTCTAGAGGTAGTTGTATCTCTAAACTTCAGAGTTATAATCACATGAAGCAGAAAAATACATAATGATTTCACTTATGAAATAAAGAATAATAATATTTACTCCCTTTTTCTTGGATTCAACTTCACTCCCAGTTTTCTGTCCCTCCTGCCTTCAGTGGCCCAGGGGGATGGGGAGTGGGGGTTGCAGTAAATTCATCCCACATTGTCTCTGCTTCTCCTTCTTCCACAGGAAGAGGGCTCCTCACACTCTTCCCCTGCATCACCAGTGGGGTCCTCCCACAGGAGATAATCCTCCATGAACTCCATGAGTTTTTCCCACAGGCCACAGTTCTTCCTGAATTAGTCCAGCATGGGTCCCTTGCATGGTATGCAGTCCTTCAGGAAAGCACTCCTACAGCATGGTCCCCACAGCCTCATAAGCCCTGCCAGAAAACCTTCTGCAGCATGGGCTCCTCCCCACAGGAGGCCAAGGTTCTGCCAGGAGCCTGCTCAGCAAATTCTTCCCATGGATCACAGCTCGCTTTGGGCATCCATCTGCTCTGGTCTGTGGTCCTGCATGGACAGCAGGTAGACCTCTGCTTCCCCATGGACCCCCATGAGCTGCATGGGACAGCTTTCCTCATCATGGTCCTTACCACGGGCTGCAGGGGAATCTCAGCTACAGCTCCTGGAGCACCTCATGCTTCTCTTTATGCACTGACCTTGGGGACTGCAGGGTTGTTTCTCTCTCATGTTCTCCCTCCTCTTTCCTCTGACTGAAACTGCCCCTGCACAGTGACTTCTTTCCTATTTTTAAATCTGTAATGCCAGGAGCACTACCAGCATTGCTGACGGGCTCGTCCTTTGCTAGCAGTGAGTCCATCTTGGTGATGTTTGGCACTGGCTCTGTGGGACACAGGGGGAGCTTTCCAGCAGTTTCTTACAGGAGCCACCCCTGTAGTCCCCCACTGCTGAACCTTGCGCATAAAACCAATACAATGTTAATAATAACAGCATTTTTCTATGACATATAACTGTGTGAATGAGCTGTAAACAGCTTCATTATTGATTAACCTATTTTTTTTTTTTTAATTAGGCTTTTGGGTTTTAATTTTGTTCTGCTGGTTTTTTTCCTCCTTTTTTGAGGGAAAAAGTGACAGCCTTGCAAAAATTTTTAGACTCTCTTCGATTCCCAAGTAGGAAGAAGGATTATAAGACACAGCCAAATTATTTGAATCCTCTGCTTTTAAAATGCCTGTCTAGTCTGTAGGATAGATTGCATTAAATAATAGCACGTTTACATAAATGAGGGCACGTACCTGAGGACACAAGAATCCAGGTGTCTGAATTTGATCTTGTGTTTCATATTTTTTCCTGTTATTCTATGTCTTGTGTGTATGAATGGAAATAAATGGCTGAAATGGAGATGAAAGCTAGAATCTTAAACAAGACACAGGGATCTCATTCTCTTTTAACTCCTGCACCACTGTAGAGGCTGTTACCATGCTCACGCTTATAGTAATATTTGCAAATGGATAATTTGTTCTCTCAACTGTTTGTTCTTGACAGTTGAACAATCAGACAAATCGTATGCAGTTTTTTATCCATTGACATTTTTCTTCTGGCTCCCTAAGAACTTCAGATAAAAGAATATCTTTTCACTTTCAAAAAAAAAATGACAGAAACTCACACTGTGCTTATAGATAACAAACACTAATATTTTTTAAATCAGCACATGAGGAATTGCCTTCCTGCAGCTTCTGTTTCAGCCAATGCATTATAAATAGTTTCAGACCCCATCTTAGAGTAAATGTACTGCAGATTGAGTCTCTAGCCACAAAGCTGTGAAAAACCCACCAAAAAAAATTTTTTTTAGTCATCACAAGACTGAGTACGGTAAGAGCTTCTCTGATCCCATATAAGCATCGTGTTTGACTTTGAAAAATAATGCCATAAAATGAGATGACTGTATGTCTTTCTGAAAGAAGTTCTGCCTGTAAGCATAGAAAATTGTAGAGTTTTCTTTGTTAGTTGATAGCTACACAAATTTGGTCTTTTAGTATAGCCTTTTTGTGATTGAAATTAAGTATCTTAAAAAAGGAGGAGGACTTTAGTCTTTCCTTATAGGATCAGTTGAAATGCACTGCTCTCAGTTGAGATATTGTCTGATTTTCAAAAAAATATTTTCCTCTTCCTTCTCTGAGTTTACCAGGGATTTTCAAAGCATTTTCTTTAGTTCTTACAAAGACAAATAATGCCTGGAATCCAGAAACTCAGTGCAATATGAAAAAGGAAAACTAGGCATTACTCCATTTTTCTTCCCTAAAAATCTTATCCTAAAAAAAAAAAATGTATCTTGTATTATTTTATCTTTTCTTTCTTCTTCTCACCATAAGACTGAGAAGATTCTATTGGGGTTTTTTTTTGACTTTGAAGAGAAAGCATGGGAAAATAAGCAAGGCCAACAGGACGTGAACATCCTCTCCCAGCTTTTGTCTTATTTTCTTGGTCCTAAACAAGTCTGACTTTCTTAGATCATGTATCCACGTGAATAGATGCAGGCAGAATCAAGCCCACCTGCCCACAACTTCATTCTGAGCTGTCTGAACTGCTTGTATATGTGAAACTTATTAGTGCAGCTAGCAAGTGATGTTTCTTCCTGACTGATTGGCAGCTCTGCCCAGAATAGCATGCACAGGGTTCAAGCATATATTCATTTATCCATCTCCTTGCATTCAACAGGCTTTGATTTCTCCTAGTTCATCCAGTAGAAATTATCTGCACTTCTTCAAGACTGACTTCAGTTTTTCATTAACATGAATGACTAGGCTTGTGCATATTTAGGGGTTTGAAAACTCCTTTTAGAAGCCATAATTAAAAAATTGCAAATTATTTTCACAGGAAGAGGATTGGGGGAGGTGGGTGGGGGGGCTAAACCAGGTCTTTATGCCACCATACTGATCATTTTTCATGTCAGTGCAATTTTTGTGTGTGTTTGTTTAATTGTGATTGCATGTGTTTGACATTGCAGTAAGGAAAATTGAAATTAAATCTTCAATTAAAGGAAGTTCAAGCAGAAATTGATTTTTTTTCTTTAATTAACCTATTCCTTAGGAAAATATGGCCTTTGCAAATCAAACACAACAGGATTTGAAGAGCATCAAAAGACAGCAAATGTTGTCTTTTCATGGCTATAATTTTTCATGACTATAATTTCCAAACTGTTGGTGCTCTCTTGAACTTCCCTGGGAAGGGGGAAGTAGACTAATTTGCTATCTTTTTTTCTTTACAGAGTATTTAGCTTTATTTATACTGTTCACTAAACAGGGCAATTACAACACCAATCTTTACAAGAAGCCAATGATGTAGATCTATTTAGAAAATACTTGTTTCAACATTAATATTTAAATTAAATATTAATGATCTCCAGTGAAAAGGGTTTTTTTTTATTATTTTCCCTTTTAAATCTTGACAATATTTTTCAAAATGTTTTCAAGGGGACTCTCATGCACCTGTAATATTTCAAGCCCAGAAGATATTGCAAAAGTCATTTATTTTTGCTTTAAATATCCAGCTATTAGGCATAATAAATTAAATGCAGAAATTAAACATTAAATTGACAGTTTTAATCATTTAGGTACAAAAGGAGAACAAACAGTTTGCTGCAGTGCTTGCATGTGGGCATGTATTTCTTCTATATGACATGTCCCCTGAAGGGCCTTGGGGAAATTCCGTCTTGCTGTGCTACAAATGAAATGTCCTCTTGTAGTATACTGCACCATACTTCAGCACCAGGCATCTTCCCAATGTCCTTCAAAATATAAAAAAAACCACAGCAATGATGTGCCTGAGGGGAAACCTGGGAAGCTCTTGTTAAAATTCCATCACCAAATTAAGTGGAAGCTTGGAGTGATTTTCCATCTTCTGATGCAAATTACAGGTTCATGCAGAATGTGAAGCCATCTTTTTCAGAGATAAATTATTTCTAGATTTTTAATACAATTACCTTGGAAGAGCAAATATTTTTCCTGTTGGATAGGGCTGCACTGCACCAAAGGGCAGGTTAAAACACCAATCTACAGGCTTTCTTACTTTGCCTTAATATCCTTGGTACTGTACCTGTTGGAAATTATACTTTTTTTTTGTAATACCATTGAATTTTTTTCTTTTTTAAATCAGCACTTAATAATTGTGGTCATTAAAATAATTTCACTGAAATTGATAACTAGCTCGTGCATTCTTGTACCTTTGAACTACTAGCACACATATTTTGACTTAAAATAACCCAAACCAACAAGCAAAAGAATTAGTTCTGTTGCAACATAAGATAGTTCCCCGTTGTTATGGGGAAATGGAATGCATAAGTTTTCATTATGCCATTCAAATGAAAAATACAGTAGCTAATGATCTGAGAATGAAAGGGATTCCTTTGAGAGAAGGACAATAATGGTGACTATTTCTTCCTAATCTGTATTACACCTAAATAAAATTTATTATGTAGAATGTCATATATTCCATGAGGTTCTTGTAGACAGATGATTATAAAATAAACTTATTGAAACACTTTTTGTTTTTTTGTGAAAAAAAACCTAATTAATTTCCATAGTTATAGGAAAAGGAAATGTTTTTAAGACCTTTGAATAGCTAAAACCAGAAGGAAGAAATATTTTACATAACAATGGAAAAATTATGTCTAGCCTATTTAATGAAATCACTGTGGTCAGTGGTAATCTCTGTAAAATGTCTGACATAACCTCACTGCTCAGAGCAGGGTCAACATATATGCAGTTTAGTTTTGAATATATATGACATTTTTCTAGCACCCTTCCTCATCGGATATTTGATAAAATAATATACATCACTCCCTTGCTCTTCAGAGCCTTCTCCAGATTGAATAAACCAAACTCTTTCCTCCTTACCTCATATTAAAAAATCTTCCAAGCTCTTGTTCACCTCTATGGCTATTTCCCGGATGCACCATAGTATGTCCATGATTTGCTTCTGCTGGCGAGGACAGAATTAGACCCCATATTTCAGCTGTGTCCCACCAGAGAAGAGTAGAGGGGAAGGATCCTCTCCCTCAGCCTGCTGGCAATGGTTTTTCACAGTTCAGCCCAGAAGGCTGTTGGAACTCTTTTTTGCAGGGAGACATTGGTGGCTCATGAGCATCTTGGTGTTCACCTTTTCTCTGCAAAGCTGCTTCCCACACAGTTGGTCTCTAGACTGTATTGGTGCACGAGGTTGTTTTCTAATGGCAGGGCTATACATTTCCCACTGCTGAACTTCTTGAGGTTCCTATTGGTTCATTTCTTCACTTTGTCCAGGTCCGTCTGCATGGCAATCTTCCTGTTGGGTATATCAGTCACTACTCTGCGTTTTGTGGTGTCTGGAAACCCGCTGAAAGTGTACTTTGGCACCCTGCCCTCCAGGTCGTTAATGAAGGTGTTAAACATTGCTGAACACAGTACCAGTCCCTGGGAAACACCAGCAGTTACTGGCCTCCAGATGGAGTTCATGCCACTGATCACAATGGTCTGAGTCCAGAAGCTCAGACAGTTTTCAGTGCACCTCACTGTACACTTTTTGGAATTTTATGTGAGACAATGTCAAAAGCCTTTCTCAATTGAGAAAAACAAGCAGGGCTCCCCACATACTGGTTTTGCCTACAACTGAGTAAATTTTCTTCCCAACAGTCCTCATGGTGCTATATTTTTTTAGCTAAAGCTTAAATGATGCTTTAGCTATTGCTGTGCAGTTCTTTAACAGTGTCAAGGACTTCTCTGTTTCTCATTCTGCTACCTCAGCAAGTAGACTGGGGGTGCACAAGAAATTGAGACAGCTGGCCCAAATTGACCAAAGAGATATTTCATACTGTAAGATGTTGTGCTCAGCAACAAAACTGGGAAGGCACTGGCAGAAAGGGAGCTTTTCTAAAATTGCCATTGCTCAGTGACTGGCTGGACACTGGTCTGCTAGCTGTGAACAATAGCATTTACATCACTTACCGAGGTTTTCTTTTGTTACCTTTTCCTTTCACCAGTGAGTTTTCTCTTTGTCCTTTCAGTTCTTTGTCTTGGTTTGAGATGACAGGCGTCTGCTAAGGAAGGCAGGAACCTCTCTTGAAATGGAAAATGTAAACCCCCCACCCCGCCTCCAAATTATTATAATTTTGAAATTAAGGGGCTCTCAGGCAAAGATACGGAAGTAGGAATAACAGTTCTTTATTAGGAAAAATAGAAATAAAAATGCAGTAATACAAAACAACACAAACAGAGTCAGAATACCATCTGACACCCTGTTGGTGAGGGTGTTGGTGACAGTCCGATTAAATGGTGGCTGCAATCCTTCTGGATGTGGTTCAGTTGATGCAGAAGGGTGTGGTTTTCCTTAGAAGGTCAAGTGGTGGTGTAGATAGGCCTGGTCTTCCTCTGGGAATCCAGTGGAGAAGAAAGCTGCTCCTCTGGGAATCTAGTGAGGAAAAAGGCTGCCTGTGGTGTTTTAAATCCCAGACGATATCCCGGCAGGAATACTTGGCTCCTCCCCCTGGGTGGAACTATCACAATGGGATGATGTAATTTTATCATTCATGCAGTGAGGCTCAATGGCCCATTAACAGAAGATATTTCCCAGAGAGAGGATTGATTGTGGAAGAGATAAAGAAAACTACCCCACCTGGTTTTAACAGGTGGCCCAATTACCAGAAGGTAACTGCACCAACTCTAACAGATGGCGATAAAATACAAACCCCCAGCCATATCTTGCACTTACAGCCTTTCTATGACATTCTTTCAGCCCTCTGACTGCAGGGAAGGGGTGTGCATGTAAGAGAGGGGCTGTGTGGAGTTTGGTTGCCTGCAGGGGTTAACCCACCACACCATCTTGTTCGATGAGCAAGTCATTCTGCTGAAGGGAGCAACCAGTTTGATCAGGCATGATTTCCCCTTTGCCAGTCCACATTGACTACTCTCAATTATTCTCTTGTTTTTAATGTGTTTGGAAATTTTCTCAGGATTATTTACTCCTACCATCTTCACAGGAATTCAGGTGGGGCTGATGAGTGTAATTCCTTGGGTTGTCTCAAACTTCAGATCTTGAGATGCAGCTGCTGCTTTCTCACTAATATTAAAGAAAGAAATATGTAAGAAATAAATTTAGATTTGATCCCAGTAACAAACTAATCCCAATTTACTCTTTCCTTAGTCCCTTTGAACACCTTAGTGTTGGAAAATTCTCTTGATCCTTCTTGCTATAAGGAAAGTGTTTGTGTTAAATGGGTAAGGGAAACAAATAAAGAAACACACAAAAAAACCCCAACACCCCCCTTCCCCTAAACGTCAAGAATGGAAAATACAGAAATTTGCTTTTTAAAAATTTGCTGTTCAGCTGAGGACTTCTTGGTCACTGAAGCAGAGAACTCCACCAAAACAAGGAATATATTGTCATATAGTCACAGAAGGTTTCACCCTACATTTGACTGAAGGGACAGCTAGAAGTGAGAAGTAATGGGTCTGTAATATGGAGAATCAGGCACTGTGACATCATTGTGGGGTTGCTTTAATGCAAGTGAAAGTGAAGGCTTTAACTGATGTCATCAGGTTTAAGAGACAATGACTTTGCTGTGTTAATACAGCACAAAGAGTCACAGAAGGACAGGGTAGGAAGAATTCTAATGAGATTACTTATCCCAGATATGCACAAGGCAGGATAAAATATAGTTTTAGTAATCCTGGTGATTTTGCCTTACATATTTTTAAAGGCTTCTACTGAAGCGTATTCTACAGAAATAAAAGAATTCTTCATCACAGCCTTTAGCAGATCTAGTTGAAGTGGGGGTATAGTAGTTTGCCTGAAACAAAATAGTAGTCTTTAACACTAGGAATATTAGAAATGGTGTGCACTGTTGAAGTATCTTTTATACATACATAGTTAAAAGAACAACAACAACAAAAAAATCCTGCTGATGTCAATCAATAAACTCCTATTGACTTCAATAGAACTAAGTCTATTTACAGCAGCTAAGACCCTGGCTCCAAATTTCATAGCTCAATCTCACCATAAAACAGAGAGGAGAAGTTTGAGGAGGCAAACAACCCACAAAATTAAATTGATCTGCAAATTTGGAGTATTTCTCACCATAAATTAATTTGTCAGCACATACTGGCCTTTATAAAGTAATTTCAAGAATCTCATTTAGCAGTGAAGGAACTGAAGTGTCAGTCAATTGTAGTTTGTATGTTTTACCCTTCAGCATTCCCAATATAAATGACTAAAAATAGGGTTTTTAATGGAACGCCTGAAAAATCCCTGAAACAACAGCAGAACAAATGCAGCTGCAATAAAACAGCATAAAGCAAATATACTAGAATAATTTGTAGCCTGTTCATCATCACAAGTGTAGTAACGTTTTAAGTAATGGGATGTCTCCTCTCTGGGCATACTGCAATTAGAATGAGTTCACAACAAATGTGTTCATTAAACTGAATCTGCTCACAACAAAAATGTAAAAAGAGCCATCAGAGAGATTACTTCTTTTAGTTTCCTTTGTTTATCTTTTCCCCCTCTTCTGTATTTGAAAGGGAGATATTTTTTTCTTTTATAGACACCCACTTTAGATGTTAAGTTATGGTCGTTTTATTGATTTTTCCTACATAAGCTTCATATGGAAATTTGTGTTTCTTCTATTAAGGTTCATTTTACTTATTCATTGGACTAGATTATAGGAAAAAGCATATGAATTAACTGTAAATATGTCATGTATGATTTTTGTGATAGCTGCCTTTTTGTCAGCTGTATGAGTGATGTTTTCTTCCAGTTGCATGATATAATTTTATTGTGCTGAGAATAAAAAACGTGTCACAGGCATTTAAAATCTGTTTAGAGGATCTGATTAATCTAATAGAGGAGCAGATGAGCTCTCCTTTCTTTCTCTTTCTCTCTCTCTCCCTTACACTGTTATATTTCTTCACTCACTAGTGGCTTTTATTATGGCAATTTATCTAGGTCTAGCAGAGCTGAAGGGGGATACAGAGGAAGCAGTGCCTTCCTAGGTAGTTAATAGTTACTCTGTGATATGAATGGTTGTTTCAGGTTACAGAAAGAGTGATGAAGATAATGCAGCTTCTAGTAATTGAACTTATTTGAACTGGTTCTATTGTCTCTGATAAATGATGTAAATTGGGGTAGATCTGGTTGCACATATAAAACTAGTGAAGGTATACTGAAGAGCAGGGTCAGATGCTATCTAAATAACAAACTATAAATTTGAGTGGTTTTTTCACACTTGTAAAGGAATCTATTTTTTATAGGTCTGTGGAAGTTGTAATTACTTAATATTAATAATCAAGTCTTTGGACTAATTAATTGTTAATGATTTTTTTTTTTTTTTTTTTTTTTTTTTTACTTTTAAATAAATGAAGCTATAGTCTAAGAAGAAATATGAAGTACTAAATTTTCTGAACAATAATGCTGGAAAATAGAGTTCCTACACCAAAAGTTTCAAAAATAACTGATATTGCACACTGCATTTTGGCAGAATCAGGATGCCCGCATTTGACCTCCTACAAAACATTTGGATGTGTAACTTTTTTGTTACCTTTTCTTTTAAAATATTAAATATCTAACAATTTACATTGTCAGGAAAGAGAAAAGAATAAATTCAAAATGGTGCTAGAGCTGATAAAGACTAGTTCTCTTTGAACAAATACTAAGTGGAGATGATGTCCTGAAGTTCTACAATTCTGTCTTAAAGAAAAATGATTTTTCTCAGAAACTTCATATCATGCAATATTTTTGCTTAACTTGAACAGTCACTGAGCCATTGCAATTCTGTCACTCCCTGAGCTCAAAGAAGCTTCACAGTCAGCATAAAATCAGTGTACAGCCAGAAACTGAATATCTTCAGGACATACACTCTCCAAGGTCACCTACTCACACAATGCAGACGTTGCTTATGGACTTCCACTTCTCCTGCACAGTGGGTTAGCTAGAGGAGATGAAAAAGTACTGGGGGATGGGTCAATGGGAATTTGAACAGATCTAAGGTAGATAGTCTTAGGAACCTACCTGTACTTTTTAACAGTATTTTAGCTTCTAGGACATTCAAAAAGGGCAGGTATGACCTCTGAGCATGCTCCTAGCTTTTGTTTAGAAGTTGTTCTTGATCACACCGTTATGTCTGTTGATTATCCTTAAAAGAGATTTTTCTCTGCATCCCAAGAGGATGGAAACTACAGCCTTGGGCATATAATTTTAAAGATCTTAGTGCTTAGTGTTTTCTGATGACTCAAGGCTAGTTTCTTCCTCAGAAACTCAGGAATTTTTGAATCTTTGCTCTAAAAAAACATTCCTACACATACTGTAGGAAAGACTTGGGGGTCACACGTGGTTCTGGATTCCACTTCTGTGACAACTCACTTTAAAGTGATAATTTGATAGATAAATTGATAGCTTACAGGAAAACTTGTTTCTTTATGGGATACAGAGAGGTGTAACTGAATTTTGGATAGTGTGCCATGAAACCTGGAGCCCTCAGTCAGGCTTACAGTGTCTTCATACAGGAAGCAAAAAGCTGGATCTCTTTGAGTGGTCTCTAAGTCAAACAGTGCACTGCACACATTGAAATAAGAAACCCTGAGTCCTGATTGAAGTCTCGAATCCTTTCTCCAGCTGTGCCATGAGATTTTGTGAAGAAATGCTAGCCATTTGTGGTTTATGTGAGATCTTATACGTGAAGGCCGGTAATGAAATTTAGCTTTGGGCTTTTTTCTTCCCAAATAATTTCCTAGTGCTTACACAAAAGTTTTGATTTCTTCTCTGACTGCAAGACTCCACCAACTTCTGCTGTGCTAAAAGAGACACTAACCTCCAAATGGAGCCTGCATTTTATGGGAGGGCATATAAAAGTTATCCCAGTAGGAAGGAAGAAGCCTACAGTTTCTTGGCTCTGATCACAACACCTGTCCAACAAGGTTGATTTCTGAATTTTGTAATCTGCTCCAAGGCTTGTTACCCTACATAATGCAATATATTGTATTTTAATAATCTAATTATTAACAGAAAAAAACCTTTAGCTCATAACAGACACAATCAAAACTTTCAGCCTTACCTTCATTCCTCCGAGTACACTGAAGAACTTCAGGTTAAAAAAATAATTCTATCATTTGTTAAGCTATAAATGGAACATTAAAAATAAAAAAAAGTTTAGCACTCACTAGGGCAGGTGGATAAATCATATTTGCAAGTGTGTGTATATATATATGTGTGTGTGTGTGTGTGTGTGTATGAGGGCTTATATGCACACATCTTGAGGAAAAATAAGTTTTTTACATAAAAACACTTTGAGTTTTTGAGTTTTGTGGACGGCTGCAATAAATAATAAGGAACACTTATTAAATTATCTTTAGCTATCCTAGCCCTTTATAGACTCTATCAATGGTGTTGGTTCTACTAAATTTAAAAGAAAGTAATCTAAAATCTGCCCTCTCCATCTTATAAGAAACAGAAGCAGACATACAGCCAATTTAATATGTCATTATGCAATTTTCTGGTGTTCAGATGTCTAGTAAAGTTCTTTGACTTTTCCTGTTTGGCTTTGCACAATTAAATGTTTCTAATTATGTGCCAGATAACTTCTCCTTCACATTTGATCAAAGTGAGATGGGTACGATTTAGCTCTGAGTACTACCTATAGTTCATTACATTTTTCATGAAAATTTTAATTTTAAATGTTCCAGTTGCTCAAAATAAGACAAATTTTAAAGTAAAATATATCTCAGAGACTGTTCAAATAATGAATATTTTAATACTAGAGACTTTCCTATTACAAAGAAAGCAGTATTGTTGGACCTCTGCTGACAGCAGTCAGAGTTAGCTTATCAGAAAGTGGAAGTAATTTCAAGTGAGTTAGTAATTGTCTAGTGCTCACTCAGAAAAGCTTCACCCATTTATTAGTGATTCAAAATTTGAAGAAGTACACTTCAGTTCTCTTTGCAGCAGGTCTTTGTGAAAATTTTTGTCTTGCATTGTTACTTTGATAGAATATCATGCTCAAGGTGATGATTAATAGTCTGGATATTCCTCTCAAGATAAATTAGTAGTAAGAGTCACGAAGTCATTGAATCACAGTGAAATAAACTTGTAAGATGTGAATAGGACACAACAGTGCTTCTGGAACTACTTTTCACTGTAGCAAGGAATGTAAGAATCTTTTATCCTTCCAAAATAGGTTTTACTTGTTTGAACAGATAGATGTCACCTAAGAAAAACAAAACTTTCTTTTTGCATTTGGGAACAAGGAAAAAGAAGCTGCATTTATTTACCTTTCTTTATTTTCTACAAGTAGTACTCTTTAGGAGCAGAAGATGTTTTGCATTAAGTAACGTGTTTTAAAAGATTCCAATAAACAAAAACAAATAACGAAAAACCACAACCCTGAATATATTCTGTTTGATGATTATATATCCTAAACAAAGTTCAGCCTACTCTTCCAAAATTTCATAACAGAAAGATATGAATCTTCCTTTATATTTCATTTAATCATTAATGATGATCTATTACAGGTCATAATTTCCTTTCCTAAATATTTAGCTCTGATTTTATCTTGAATACTCCCTAATAACATGACTATCAAAATTCCATAAAATATTTACAAAAGTCAGAGNCTTTCTTTATTTTCTACAAGTAGTACTCTTTAGGAGCAGAAGATGTTTTGCATTAAGTAACGTGTTTTAAAAGATTCCAATAAACAAAAACAAATAACGAAAAACCACAACCCTGAATATATTCTGTTTGATGATTATATATCCTAAACAAAGTTCAGCCTACTCTTCCAAAATTTCATAACAGAAAGATATGAATCTTCCTTTATATTTCATTTAATCATTAATGATGATCTATTACAGGTCATAATTTCCTTTCCTAAATATTTAGCTCTGATTTTATCTTGAATACTCCCTAATAACATGACTATCAAAATTCCATAAAATATTTACAAAAGTCAGAGGTAAAGTAAGCATAAAATTTAAGTAAGCATAAAATTTAAGAAAATTCTTCAAAATGCCTAAGTTAAGGCAAAGAGTAATTTCTTTTTTTTTTTAGGTAGCTAGCTACATTTCAAATCTGGCAATACAGTTCACAGTATAATTTCTATAGGTTATCTGCCTCTCTGCAACATCTGAAAGGGAAGTCAGAGTGAGCCAACTTCATGTGAAATGTATTTTCCCTGCAAAGAGGAGGAATATAAGTCTTATAAAGAAAAAAAAAACAAAAACAAACCACAAAAAGAAAAGAACCAAAATACCCCAAACAAACAAAGAACATAACTGTAATTCTAGCAAACTCTTGACTACAACGATTAAAAAATAGCCTGACTAGCCAGGTACACCGAGCCTTTAGAAGTCTGTATATGGAGAACTGAGTTTTGATCAGGTGGAGCACGGACAGAAGACTCTTCAACCAGTTAAAGTTGAAAAGCGGTGCATTTATTTGACTCCGGACACAGGGGGGATCATTCCCCAGAGAAGTGTGTAAATTTCTAAAAGCTCCAGCTCCCCATACATTCACAAAAATCACGTGTATTCCAAAATGCCTGTACACATTCATCACCTGTCTCCGCCCATTCCCCTCTCCGTATTAAAATGAACTGAATGTTCATTATGGCTGTGCAGTTCTTCCCTTTCATTGGGTCAGTGGTCCTTTTAAATGGGTCAGTGGTCTTCTGGAGATGAAGTAAATAGTCTTCCTCTTCACTTTGTCTCGCTGTCAGGACTACCTGACCCTCTGGTCATGATCCAATTTTCTTATCCTGATTTTAATTAGCTAGAGGCCAGGTGTACTTACAATGTATCTATATAATTGTCTATATACTCCCTATTGCTTCCCAAATACTACCAAGCTAAAATACATGATGTACTGTTCTTGCTTTGGCTACCTCTAGCTAGTCCCAGAGGCTAATAATTAATCCTTGTCAACTTCTAATTCTCTTGCTAAGCTCTTGATTAATAATTACCTTTTTCTAGCTACATTCTTAGTTTCTAAGCCCCTTAAAATCCCATAACTTATTCCTTTTTCTAACTAAACTCCAAACTTCTAATTTTCCCTTGATTCACAGGTGTATAAGCTCTTGGGGCCCCTGACTGTGTGCTTAATGCTAAATTTTTTAATATAAGAAAAAAATACGGAATCTCATCTTGATCTCTTATCTTATCCTGCCTGGCTTCCAGTTGTCCATCTACAAGATCAAGCATCTCCTGTAGGTCCTGGCTTGTCAGGCTCACATGGCCCTCTTAGGTACCCAGGTCATCTCAAATGGCCTAGGTAGACACTTAAGTGTAGCAAATTAATTAAATCCTCAAACTTTATTATTACAAGCTCTTAGATCTTGATCTTTTCTGTGAATGCCTACAGTAGAAACACCTGCAAGTGCATCTTTCAGGCTGAACAAACTGTAACCCAGGGCTGTTAAAATGTACTTCGTACTGGAGTGTTTTACCTTTCTGGAGAGAAAGCTGGAGTTCAGCAGAATACTTTTAAATGGCTTTCATGCATCACCAGGAAGCAAAAAAAAAGAACAAATATAACAATATATTTCAAATGTTATAACTTTACTGAATATTTTCTGAAAATTTGTTTCTCAATCAGCACTTTTTTAAAAGAAAGACATTTTCTTTTCCACTAAGACACACAGCTCGTTATGAAAGGAAGGAAAGAGCTAATCCATGCCTTAAAGCTGAGCTATTCGTACTTCTAAAAAGAGTAGAGAGACTCTTTAGAACTGTACAAGCCAATCAAACAGATCAATGGCTCACTTCAGCAGAACAAAACCTTGTAATGAGTATGACTATAAGATAACCTGTATTGTGTCTAGTATATCATATTTATGTAGTATAATTTTAAAATATTTCAGCATAGCTGGTTTTGAATAACAAACAATGTGTTTATCTTTCCAGTACATAGAAGCATCCTACCATATATAAATAATTTAAAATAAATATTTGCAAAATAAAAGCCCCCGAAACTCTTATCTCTTGAGTTTTGTTTAAAAACTACAAGCAACGTATATATTATTAGATGAACATTTTTATGGATCTTATTAGAATAAAAAATGAATGTTTTATTCATGACTGAATGTGGAGGACTGTAAAATCCAACATGACCTCACTGATTTTTGGAATAGAGGTAGCACAACTCTTCTGCAAGATGCATTTAAAACATACATGATTCATATGTCACTTTTCTCCAGCATAACTGTGAAAAGATGCTACACTTCATTGCCTTTATTGGAACCTTAGATAATTTTATCTTTCTGTACGATTGTACATTTATCTGATTTACTGCAGGATCTGTTTCTTATCAGCCTTCTGCCCCACATGACTCAAAAAACCAGCTTGTTGCTAAACAAGGGTCAGTTTGTCTTGGTCATCCTGCAGCAGTGCTGCTCACCTGCCCTGCACCTGAGCTGTTTTTGTGCAGACCAGAGGGTTTGCCACCACAAACCTCTCTTCCTCCCCCGCAGTAAATTTAGCCTCAGTAGAGCTCCTTGCCATTTCAACATGTTCCCAGACGTAACTTGGGGGATTTGTCCACCATGGTGCCCAGTAGGCACTTCCTTGCCCATGTGCAGGTGCTGGATGTAACCCCAACTCAACTGTGTTGGCTTTTTGATCCCTTTCCTTCATTGCCACCCCATGCTCTTTCCTCAGCAGACCTGTCCATCGCTTTCTTGCAGCACTGCTGGTTGTAATCTTCTCCCCAGCCATCCTAGCTTAAAGCCCTTCTAATGAAGTCAGAAATGTTTTATGAAATTAAAAGAAAAAAAAAAATATATATATATATATATCCTCTGTTTTCCCCTGCAACACTATTTTTATTTTGTTGCAGACACTGAAAAAAGAGCTTGATCATTTATTCTACCACCATGACTTACAAAGTTCACCACTGAATCATATTCTAAAGGTCTAAATGACCTCTTTCTCTGAAAGTGTTCTTCACTTGTAGTGGGTCTGACTGGAACAGAGTTAATTTTCTCTATTAGAGTAGGTAGTGCTTAGCACTGTTTTGGTTCTGTGCTGAAGACAGTGTTGATATTACAAGGATGTTTTTATGCTGCAGTGAGGGATAGAGGGCAGGAACTAATCATACGTTCTACTCAATGGTTATGTGGGAGGAGGTATTTTTCTTTAACTTCAGAAGTTGTCTCTGTATAGACCCTGTGTACAATTTCTATGTTCTTTCTTCCTCCAGGAGGAGGATGCATGGACATCTCTTTTCTCAATTTTTTTCCTTTAATTCCATATTATATCTGTTTGAAAAAGACTAGATGTGGAGTACAAAGACTGGCTAGGATATTCCATAACATATCCATAACTCAGAAGTTCATGATACATGAAAACATACAGAAAGTTTGTTTCACTGAGAAGGATGAATCTCTTATTTCCCAGAACAGTTTCCACATGTCAGAATGGAGTATGCCACTGTCAAAATTGACTGCCAAAGAGTAGAGGCAAAAGAGTGCCCAGGTTCTCTCTTGGGGGCAGACTTACCAGGGTGACAGCCAGTACCATTCATCCCATCTATAGTGAGAGGAGAGAGGACATCAGCTTTCTGGTTCCAGACCATTAAGATATTGCAGTGTATAATAACAACCATGAGCCATAAAATCTCTGCAGTGACATGTTCGACATTCCTATTTCCTTTATATGCATTTTCCTTAACACGTACACTGACTTCTTTTTTTAAAGAATTACATTGTGCACTCCTGATACAAGTGTGAAAACAACTGGATTCCAAGGAATTCAAAAGGAAGTTTATTGTAACAATATGAAAGAACATGGCTTTTAACAAAAATTTAATACTAGTTCTTTAACTACATCTGTTTTCAGACATGTACAAAAAATGTATTTTTTCATATAAGGCAGCAGAGGGCTTTCCTGGGAAAGAAAGTATGGGAAGGAATCAAAGGTATTTTCATATTCAAACCAAACCTTGAAACTGATTTTTTCCATATATTTCAGGTTTCACGTATCTAGATTTCAGATGACAAGCAAATTCAGCACCAGACTGAGAAACATAGATGCAAAAAATTGCTTGATATGAATAATCAGAGATAATGAGTTCATGTTGCTTCAGATGTGCTGCTTCATGCTGTGCACTTGTGCTGATGGAAGCAAAATAAAAAAAATTAAGTGCTGGACAGCTCATTACCTTCCCCAAGGCTAGAAATAGCTACATTTTAGAAAAAGAAATATGCCACCTGGGTAATAATTTAAATATATGAACATAAAGTTTCGACTTCTGTGAGGTGTTATCAAAGTCAAATCCATCGTTTTGACAGTACATCATGTATGGTAGCTATAGATCTCAGTCCTTTTGTAATTAGCAAGTTTATGAGGGAGTAATGGTCCATTATTCTCTTCCAAATTGCTTGAAATTTGTCCTGTCTTTAGAAAGGGTGACTTTCGAGATCACAAGTATATTGGTAGGTATGTCTTGAAGTAAGCTGTTCTGAAATCAAACAAGGTCATAGTAACAGCAGAACAAAACACAACAAAATGAAATTTACACTCTCTACAATAATTCAGATTTTTAAATCTTGTTTTAAATTATGTATCTTTTCAGCCAGTTTAGCTTCTTGAGGTAAACTTTTTCTCTTTCAATTTTTCTTTTTCTCTCATCTATTGTAGAAACTGAAAAAATAAACACATTTAATTTCAGTGATTTTACGTATCTACAAAGTGCTCTTGAGAAAATATACTAACAAAAATGAAAAGCTTTTTTAATGTGGTGAAGAAAAACCTGATGGTTTCACATTAAAATACACGAACTGATGTTTTAAAAGCAGAGTGGTTGACATTCAAAATTAACCCACCCAAAGACAGATTGTAATCTGTAAAAAGAAAGTGTTGGGTTCAGCTGACATAATTGAATACAGCTTCACTGAATTAAAGAAAAAAACCACTAGTACCACTTGGTTATCTACCCATGAGTATGACATTCACCTGCATATGTTACAATGCATTCAATTTTTTTTCCAATGTTGTGAAATATGGTTTGACATTTTGATGATCACATTACCACAACTGATTTTTCCCAATGCCCATTCTAAAATACCTAACCTGTTTCTATTGTTTCACTCACATTGTCATCAAGCCAGATTATTTTTTTTTTGAATGACAGCTAAAATTGTCAAGAATGTTGAAATAGATATGAAATTTGCCTATGTCAAAAGCACAGGAATTTTGTTAAGCTATGTGTATCACATTCTACTACAGCGTTATTTTATTTTCAACATATTATAAAAATTGGACTGAAAAGAGCTTTCAACTAAATCTTTACTTAGGCTTTTCTTAGTGCTTTTCCTAATGGACAGTAACTAACATTTTTGATACTTTTGAAATTCTGTTAATTATTTTGTATTAGAATTCATGTTTGTTTATTTAATTCAACCAGATTATTTCCTCTTGAAAAAGTTCTATGATTATTAGAAACAATATGTGCATGTAGTATGTACAGTACATTTCATTTGTTTAGCCTGGAGAAAAAAAGACTCCAGGGAGAACTTGTGGGGTCCTTTCAGTACTTAAAAGAGGGTTAAAGAAAGATGGAGAAAGACTTTTCATCACAGTCTGTAGTGATAGGACAAGGAGCAGTGATTTTAAACTGAAAAAGGTCAGGTTTAGATTGGACAAACAGAATCTTTTTCTTTGTGAAGGTGGCGAGACACTGAGACAGATTGCCCAGAAAAGTTGTGGATGCCCTATCTCTGTTAGTGATCTAGGTCAGGTTGAATGTGGCATTGAGTAACCTGATCTTTTGGAAAATATTACTGCAAATGGTGTTGAAATAGATGATCTTGAAGGTCCCTTCCAATGCAAAACCTTCTACGATTTTGTGATTCTATGTGCAATTGCACTTTCTTCTTCTGTGTAGTTTCATTAGGTGATTTCAACAGATTGGTCATAAGTTAAATAAATAATCTGTTTTTATATATAACAAACTCTGACCAGATTTGAGTGAGTTACAGCTTTGAGTAATATGTGTGCATATATGTTGTTCCTTTCCAAGGGCAGTACATGGCATTTCCTGTTGTTAAACTTCATGATATTTTTGTTAGCCTATTTCTCCAGCCTATTCAGGTCCTGTTGAATGGCAGCATACCCATCTGACATACCTACACTGAGTTTTGTGGAGCCTACAGTCTTGTTGTCAGTGCACTTTTTCTCCTGTCACTCAGGTGAAACAGTGCTGAATTATTGATCTTTGGGACACATTGCTAGTGACTGCTGTCCATCTGGACTTGGTGTTGCTGATCACAGCCATCTTAGCCTAGCAGTTCTGATTGTTTTCAAACTAACTCACTGTTCATTTTCCTGTTTGCTAAATATCCTATGGATGCCAAGAGTATGAAAATTCTTATTGACTTCTTGGCTTGAGCTATTTAACACTAGTTAGGGACAACAGTTAAGTTGCTAGAAAAGGGCCTTGGCCAATCAGGAATATAGATCAGTTAAACCTCCTTTGCCCGATGAAAATAGAAATACAGCTGAAGAAAGGTTTATATTCATCAGAAGCATTTAATTTTATTTTTTTAATTACCTTGCAAAGATTATTTTCTCAAGACTTAATGTCTTTTCCAGTTATTTAACTAGTAGTTATTTGACTAGTAGTTAATTAAGGTCATCTGATGAAGATTTTCTGTGGATATGAATTCTTAAATAGTGTGTTTTCTGACTTCTCTTTTGCGTGATATAGAAAAAAACTAAGTGCTTAATAGTAATTGCGTCTAAATTCAAAATGTTTGTGCATCAGCTTGTGTATGTGACTCCCTGCACATTTTGTTCTCATTAAAATGCCCTGGGGAATCTGCTTTGAATAAAACTAACTAAATAACAAAGCCATGCTTGAGATTAATCCTCTTTTTGGAAGGAATACTTAATAGGGATACACATATGAAATCTATTCAGTCTGTCCACAATTATATTCGTGATCCTTATTAAGAATATGAAAACAGAAAAGTATGAAATGTAGTTTGCATTTTACTTTCCATAAATTAGCACAATGTTTAATGACCTGTAAAACTGCCTCAAAGTTTACATTAGTTGAAAAGACAAGTTTGAATAAGTTGAGTTTCATTGCTGACAGTAAACCAAGATTAAAATTCGTACAGAAGAAATTCTGCACTTGACTAATATGGTAAATTGCATTCAGGCTCAAAGACATTTATTTGTCTATTTAACTTTATTAATAACATAAAACCAATATGATATACTACCTGGTAGTTCTTGATACTATTTTTTAGAAACTTTTTAAATGTAGAGGGGTTTGCTTAAAAGCTGTGTGTATGTATACATTTATATATATATATGTATCTATGTGTATATATGTCTTGATACATCATAGCATTTGTGCTGTTTTCACTTTGAAGGAATCTTAACTTAGAATTAAGGTAGCAAAGACAGTTTTGAAAGGAAGATTTCCTCACCCTAGGATGAAATTATGATTACATCACCATTCCTCCTGTTTTTTCTAATGAGAGGGAACACCTGTGATGTGTCTAGGTTGAATTAAACCCTTATTGGTTATATTTTCCTAGACAAGTTGGGCAATTTGTTCAAAGATCTGACACAAAAGTGGGGGGATATGCCTGAAGAAACTGCAGCCTATGGAAAACCATCCAGGTGCAGGTTTATCCTGGAGGACTGCAGGCTGTGGAGAGAATTGATGCTCAAGCAGGGGAACAGTGTGAGAAGGAAGGAGAAGCAGAATGGAGATGCTATGGAGACCGCCTCCATCCTCCAATCCTCCCCTACACTTCTTGGGTGAGGAAGGTAGAGGAGTCAGGAATGGCAATATGGGATTCAATCTGGGAAAAAGAGGAATGGGGTAGGGAAGAAGGTCTTTTAGGGGGAGAAGGGGGTCAGTGTTTCTCACCATCCTAGTCTATTTTGACTTATGATAAATTAGATTTATTCTTCTCAAATTCTGTCTGACTCGCCCATGTTAGTATTTGGTAAATGAACTCCCTGTCTGTCTTGACTCATAAATGTTTTCATTGCCATTTCCTCACCTGTTGAGGAAGGAGAGTGAGAGAGAATGTATCTGTGTGTGTGTGTGTGTATGTGTGTGTGTGTGTGTGAGATGGCCAAAGACAATTCATTGCAGACTTTTATTATTAAAAGGTACCCAGTCTGAAAAATATATTCACAGAGAAATTATTGTGTAAGAAGTAGGAAAGTNGTGTGTGTGTGTGTGTGTGTGTGTGTGTGTGTGTGTGTGATGGCCAAAGACAATACATTGCAGACTTTTATTATAAAAAGGTACTCAGTCTGAAAAATATATTCACAGAGAAATTATTGTGTAAGAAGTAGGAAAGTATTCTCAAAATTATTTATTTACTCACTTATCTGTATGTTTACATATCTGTTTATCATTCTGGATGTTATAAAAAAATGGAAGTCCTATGGTTTGAGTGAATTTTTATTATAAACTGAAGGACTTATATAGTAATCCCAGTTTATAATCTTGTTATAGGTGTATGATAAGTAATTTTGAACATAAAATTATATGATGGCTCTTCCCCTTGGTCAAAGAATTTTGGGGTTGTAGACTATTTCTGAAGCTATAATTGAATCAGAACTACTTAGCATTCATTTAGTTCTAAGAAGAAATATTTTGAACATCACTTTTCACTAGAGTGTATTTAGTAAGATAATTAGGAACAGAAAACGAAAATAATTTTCAAAGTCATCTGAAATCTATAAAATAACATTAAACAGAGAAGAATATGCAATATTGCAATTTTGGATCAATCCTTAAGAAATAGACCAATCAGCTGAATCTCCTTTAGAGTTCCACTTCCTCCTGACTTTTTTCTCAAACCTTTGTTCAACAATGGACAGCTAATATAATGTGAGAACTGTACGATCTGGAAAGTACAGTGTAACTAGATCATTACGTTCCTCAGTGAATCAAAGAGAGAATATCCTTCATGAAAATCAGACAGAATGTTCAGTGAGAAGAAAGCAAAAAGAAATAAACCAGGCTAAAAGGAATAAAGAAAAAAAAAACCAAAAAACTAGTCTACATTCATCCTGCATTCATTGAGCACCATTTGATGTATTTAAATAATGAGCCTAGCTCTTTTACACTTTTGTATGCTCATAAAAGATTGTTAATTATCTCCAGAGAACAATTCAGATTTTAAATGTAAATTATTTTCTGTGAAAAATATTTCTGTGAAAAAGCATTGAAAGAAGCATAAAAATCACCCCACTGAAGAAAGGACTCAGTGTACAAACTTGATCTTGCCCTTGTCTTACTTTCACCACATTATTGACTTTCTCCTACTTAGAAGAGTGTAATCTAGTTTTCAAAATCAAAGGCTCAAAAGATTGGAAAAGCTGAAATGGAGACTTGCTGTACATATTCATTATGATAATCTCTTTAACTGCATAATTTTCTGACATTTTTCCAATAAGATCTGCCATTCAATGGACATAGTTAATATAAAATTTATCAATGCTGTGCAGTAATTCACATTTTAATCTACATGTCATGCAAAAAAAATAAAAATTGCAAATCCCAAAACAACCCAACAAAAATGAAACAAATGAACCCCCAACCTCAAACACAAAAACAATCAACAAATCATAAATGCCTGTAGTCCATTCTCAGTGAAAACTGAAGTAGAAGTAGGAATTTATGTCTGTTATTTGGCAAGGTAGACTGTGATGGCTCACTTATTTTAGCACAAAATAAAAATAAAAACTGCAGAATTAAGATATAATGAAATTCACAAGTATCAAAATTTGCCAGTGAATTGTAAAATATTGCTGATCAAGCATAAAAGAACACAAAACTGTGAAATAAAACTGTGTTAATCTTAGAGTAATACATTAATCATACACTACTAGCTGTTATTTAGATAGCAGTATTCAATATGGGAGGAAATTTTACAAAGTATATGTGAAATACATGTATTTTGGGTTCACTTATGATATCCTTTAATTTGTCTTTCCAGTGAACAGAAATCTCATTGAAACTTCTCGTATATGTAGCATTAATTGGTGCATTCTGGGCTATTATAGGTGAACAAGGAAATACCAAGAGGGTTCTGCAGAAAGAAAAAGTAATTAATGAAAAGCTAGTTATATCTTGGTTTCTTTCTGAGTGCTCCTAAGAACTGTTCAGGATTTTCAAGAGAGAAACCTCAAATTAGTTGAGGTTTCAAAAAACCATTTTTTTTGTTGTTTTTCTTTGGTTTCAGTATACTTTCAAGATCATTAAACTCTGTTCTTTGAACACTCAAATGTTTTCTTGTCTTCTGGTGTTTGCTCAAGTATAAATACCTATATGTCACACACTGACTAATTAAAAGTTTATATTCCATTTATTTTTGCTAAGCAGCAATCTTTGAAAACTGTAGTAGAAAAGATGTCTTTTAGCTTACATGGAAACTAAAAAATGTAAAAAATGCATACCTACAAAATTACAATTTTAGTTGTGCTCTTGAATATTTTGGCAACTAGTACAACTCTTAGAAATGTCCATTCAGAAAGGAATGTTTTATGCTTGTCTTTATGTGAGTAATAAAATCAAGATGAATAATGCTGTTCTTGACTGAAGTAAATTCATAAGAATTAGATTGACTAATTCTTGGTAAAATCAATATTTTTCAGCTGTACTTTCAGTAAGGGTGGAATATTGGTTTTCACTTTTAATGGAAGCACACAGTTGTCTATTTCATATATACAGAAAATATGCAGCATATTTGAATGAACAAGGTTCCCTGGGAATAACCTTTGACCAGAAGAGAAATCAAATTGCAAAATATCTGTGCTTTGGCAAATGTTATTTCAGCAACTTCTGGCAAAAATCTAGACTGCCCAAAGACGCATATAAATGAACATTGTTGATATAATTGAACTGATATTATTTCCTTGAAACAGAGACCATGATTTTTTTCTTTATGAAACTTTTTCTTAATGTGAGGAGAAATTTAGATACAAACCCCTAATCATTACAAATATTTTTAATTCTCAAAACCTCAGTGTGGGCAAAATATTCTCAAATTTTGATAATCATGAAGAAAACTGTAATGTGTGCAGAGCTATTTCCTTGCATTGTTCTCACAAACACCACTGTTCAATTCCATGGTACTATAAGGATGAATAGAAGACCAAGGTTAAACTTTTATTTCCTTTTATGTTTTATTGAACTATGCTGAGTGTCAAAGAGGTGTAAATCCATTTCAGGTGGACATGGGAAATTTAGCCTTTCGTATACTAGAGAAACATCTGAAATGCAAAGGAAATTCATGTCGTGTTTTCATTGCTGCCATCACTGCATCAGTTCAGTGATGTGTGAAGATACGTACTGAAAGGCTACTGCAAAATCAAATTATGTGGCAATTTTGTAAACTATCTTTTCCTGTTATGGTCCAGGTTGCCTAGAGGAGATCTGAAATGAAGAAAGCCAAAAGCAGCAGCCTCTTCAGTAGCCCCCCCCTCACCCAGGAGAGCATAAGAGGTGAAACAGAAGCTATTTGCACAGAGGTGTCTTGAATTCTGTTCACTGAACTCCACTGACATATATCAGAATGCTGAAACTGCTAACACAGCTTGGACTAAACCCAGCATTATGTATTACCAGCATTAGCTGGTTTCTGGGGCCTAAAAGTCAAAGAATGGTGTTATGTTTAATCCTGTGTTACACGTTGTTCTGGTTTGGAATACCAAACTAGAGGAGACAATTTTAAATGACTACAACAGCTGCTTCAGAATATTAAATCTGTCAAAAAAAAAACAAAGGAAAACGGCTTACTTTTTAAGTTTTCATTAACTATCAAAACAATTCCTAAATACCAGGAAACACTTTCTAAGTGCCACAATTTTTCTTCTTTTTCTGTTTTAATTCACAATTATATATATACAAAATTTATTTCAAGGCTTTCTTTTCTGAATTAAGAAAGGCATAAAAACCTTAGAGCTTTTATAACTTCTTCTGATTGCAGTATTAAATATAACACAATAACAAAAAATCCTCATATCATTGATCCTCTATGGAGGGATAAAGGAAGCAAGGAATCTGACTTCCAAAACCTCTTTCAGAAGCCATCTTTCAGAAGCCATATACTCAGAGAGTGTATAGTAATACCATAGGTATAGATGAAGACTCAGTTTGTAGCAGTAAAGGAGAAAATAACAAGAGGAAAAATAAAAAAGAAAGGAAACCAGAAAGAAAGAGAAAAAAGGTACAAGCAATTTTTTAGATCCTCTCTGCCATGTCTAGAGCAGAAAAACATATGTCACATTACTTTGGTGCTGATGTTGTGGCTGGGAGGGAGAATGGTGAAGACAGAGAGATTTGTTTTGTATTTCAATCTTCTAAGAAAAACAGCTTTGAATAAAACTATGGGAAGTTGTTTCATCTCTGCAGACTGGTAAATGTATGTTGCCATTAGTAGTAGCAGATCAGAGGTTTGTATTTAGCTGCAAGTTCTGAAAAAATGATCAGCTGTGATTTGCCTAATTTGTGAAAGAGCCTGGAGTTCTTTTTAATTTTTTTTCTTATCTTTAAGACCAGTGTCTTACCAACAGAAGACTAAGGATTTTGTTCTAAATTGTTTTAGTTTTGCGTAGCTTTGAATTACTGTGTGATGTAGAACGTTATATACTTTTGATATGGTTATGTAATTAATTGATAGTGAAACACGACTCTTCTGTGTAGTGCAAAGAGTGACCCCAGGATAATGATGTATTGTAGAGGAGTGCAATCACAGAACACCTGCAGAGGCTTCACAACAATGGGGGTAGGGTGAAAACAGACATTTCAGGGCTGTTAACTAATCACCAACAATCAATTATTTTTGTAAAGGAATTCAGCTTCAGAACCTGAGTAAATTTAGTCCTTTTACAAAGGACAAAGAAAAAATAAACAAGAAACACACTTAAAACACAACATGTAAATTCTAGTATAACATGGAACTGCAGACCAGTGAGTAAAAAAACATGTAGTGGATGTGCAAAGTATAAAAGATTATTCTAAAAAGGCCATAGGATGAAGAAGAAAGCATTAACATCACTATCACCATCATTCTTTTGGTAAAGAGCTCCAAAAGCTGATGACTCACCCTAACTTTCCTTCTTGTTGAGGAAGAGTACAATCTTCAGTCTTAGATGGACTGAAACTAGAGGGCTACTTAAAGGATGAGGATAAAACCAGATCCAGGAATAAAGACAATTTTTCCCATTCTGATCAAGAACTCCATTCATTACAAAACTGGCAGTCCCTTTCCAAAGCTCTTAAAAACATTAAACAAAAGTATTTGCAATACTCCTGGAATTAGTCCAACAGAGGTCTAAATGTTTAGGGGAGATGGTGGGGGACCACCTCTCTTATGAGAGCTCAGCCCTGAGAAGACTGAAAGGGGATCTTGTCCAATGTCTGTAAGTATCTGAAGGAAGATTGCCAAAAGGGTGGAGCCAGGCTCTTCCTGGTGCTACCAAGCAATAGGACAAGAAGTAAAGGGCAGAAACTGATACACAGGAAGTCCCATCTGAATATGAGAAAGAACTTCTTTACTTTAAATGTGGAAGCACACTGAACAGATTGCTCAGCGAGGTTGTGGATTTTCCCATCACTGGAGATAATTCAAGACCCATCTGGTCCCAGTTTAGTGCAACATGCTCAAGCAGGATAACTCTGCTTGAGCAAGGGGGATGGACCAGATGACTCACTGTGGTACCTCTCAACCCCATGCATTCTCTGATTCTCTTGGTCACCTTTTGCTTATGCACTATGTCTTCAGAATAACCACAAAGAACTTCAAAAATCCCTTAGAAATTTATCTCTGTCTGTACCCTCAGTGTACATATTTACATCCAAGTTTTTCACCTAAGCAATTTTTTTTTAATCAATAGGAAGAAGGAGGAACATCTAATCTGTAATCCATCTCGTATGTTAAAGTGATCAATTATATTGTACCAGGAAAATGTCTACTTTTTATTAACAAAAATTTCATAAAAAGTACAACCAAACAAAACTCCCAAGTATTTTGGCAGAAAACTGAGAATTGCAGACGATTACAATGATGAGAGATGACTTAACCAGTGTATGTGCACTGTGAACATGTGCAAGGAATAATGATCATAAATATTGTATCATTACAGACAACCAGTGGCAGTTTGCATGTAGTGTTTTGATTTGAAGGTTTGGAAGTTTGTAACTGTAGAGAGAGGTTTCAATTTTATTGTTTTAGCCTAAATATATATATTAAATAGTCTCTAACCATTAAGTTTTATGGTGTATACATATATTAACTGGATTATTGGATTCTCAGAGGAGTTCCTTTCTTGAGTAAATATAGTCTTTATAAAGCCAAAAAGCCAATGTTCAGATTGGTGGGGTGCCAGGGAACAGCATATTAAAAATAAGCAAGAAAAACCTCTCACACAGAATTTTAGAATGGGGACATCTATAGCTGAAATAATCATTCAAGGTGGTCTTTGGAGACAGTGGAAAGAAATAAGTGCTTTTAGGGTTCTTCTAAAAAGTATATGTTTAAAATAAGTGAATTGAATCTTAGCCCACAAGATATTTAATTCCTCTTTAAGCTACAAAGAATACGTAATGTGACCACTGAGAAGTGGAAACTTACATGGTACGTGGCTGATGCCATTCGAGATGAATCCTGTTACTCTCGACTATTAATCAATTCCCAAATCTTTTTCACAATTTCTGCAGTGAACAAATAGCATTGTGTTAGGCTGTGCTAACAGATGATAGGATTTTTCTCTTGCTGCCTCCTTTTGTGTGCCTTTTTCAAAGACTAGGTTTAGAACTCAACTTTTTCTATGAACATGTTCTACTATAAAATCAGTCTAATTTAGAAAATTTCAAACTAACAAATTATTAAGGAGGAAAAAAGGCATTAAAATACTCTTTGTTGATTTTATAAAGGAGGAAACATTGAACCAAATTGCAGTAAACAAAGAATCCAATTATAATCAGAGTATTACAAATTATTCTACTTTAAAAAGTGAAAAAAAAATACAAGCTGATTCTTATAAAGCTATAATAAATAAAAAGAACCTAACATTACTGAAAAAGTTTTATGTTCAAGAAAGCAAATAATATGAAAAATTAGAATTTTCCTTATAAATACTTCTATACATTTGCGACCATAGTAACATTAACAACAATAAAAACAATAAGTATTATTATTGAAATATTAAAGCATGGAAGTACAAAGCTACAGCACAGTCGGGTAAAACATAAGAATGGGATGCTCTTTCAGATACATGAATGGCCTGAATTAGTATCCTATTTCTGACAGTGACCATAAATGTAAGCCATGAAAGAGGAAGAGCAGGGCAAATACCTCTTCCAGGAATATGTCTACTAGGACTGTTCCAGGTTTAATCTAGTTTCACCTCGACTGATTTCTGCAGATATACTACCTGCTCAGCAGGTCACTAAAAGTTTATTTGTTCTGAACCTGGTTTGTATTGCCTCCATCTGACAGCCCATAGTTCTGTATTCTTTCTCTGGAGATAGCTTCTGGCTCCTCTGAGATAGTCAGGTTAGCAAAACTGTTAAAAGAAGAAGGAGCACGTATTTAAAAAAAATCTCACCATAATTATTTTGTGGCTGATAACCAGAAAGGCTGCCTAATATAAGTGATGTGGAGGCAGAGAGCAGAATTGTGAAACATGTAGGGTTAAAAACATTTGTTATTCTATGTATTGGAGAAGAGGTTACAATCCCTGAAAATTCCTGTATGCCATAGCGCCTGTCAGTTTACTTCAGGGACCATGGATTGTTTTCTTCACAAAGATGGCAGTTTTGTAAGGAACAAAGGTTTTATAAACCAAGATTTTATGCCTGCAATAGCTGCATCTTTCAGGCACAGAACAAATTAACAAAGATATAATATCTCATAGATTTCAATATCTCCATATGTATTTTAACAAACTAAATTTCTCTTCTGGGGCCCTCCCAGAAAACTACTGATATTTGGAGGCTCTGAACCCTTTTCAGACTAAAGCTTTACTTAGATAGATTGCTGCCTGAGGGAAGGTGGAAAAATAATGAGCCAAAGAAAAGTGTGATCTGAGGGAAAGAATGCAAGAGAGGAAAGCTGACAGTAAGTCTCAATTTAAGGCTAAAATCTGAGAAAGAATTTAGGTTCAAACTTTTTCTTTATGGCAACTGAGACCACCAGTCAACCTTGAAGGTTCCTGTGTTTCTGCCAGGATGATTTCAGCGTCTGTGTTTCCACTAAGGGCATGAGCTACACTGTTCAATTTATTCCTGATATAATCCAAATACTGCTTCTCAGACTGGAAATTGGCCTTTACTGATCACACCTGCAGCATTGCAACTCACGTATTCTAGCGTGAGCCTACTAAACAAGCTAGATGTGAGAGATCCCAAAAGCACTGTAAGAACGAATTGTGTTGTGCTTCACATCAGGAAGTTATCTATCTTTTTTAAAAGCTGTCACTCTTATTCTTCCCAAATTCCCACAACAGAGCAATGCAAACCCAGAGGTCTGGATTTACCTGGCCACGAGTTTATAAGCACCAGCCCTTGCCTATTGAGAAGATCTGTTGCAAATGAGATGAGAGGAGAGAGTGAAACTAGTAAAGAATGATTTGTGATTTTCCAGCTGGGGAGACGATAACTGTGTCTATGAGAAGATAAATTGCAGATGAATATTAAGGAGAAAATAAAATGACACTCAAAATTAAATTTACTGCATTTTGGAACTGTTTTATTAAACAATGTTAGTATCCTCTCCAGTCAGTGAGACAAGAATGTCTGGGAGATGTCCTTTGTGATTCTATACTATACAGGAGGGCATGATATTCTATGGCTCATTGTTTCACTGGTCCTCTGAACTTTAGATTTTATAAGAAAAATCCCTGTTCCTTGTCTAAGAGCCAATTTAGGAATGTTCAGATGTGCTCTGAATTTAGTGTAAGTAACAAACTGGAAGTTCAAATTTTATTTCATGTAGTAATCTTTTTATTATAATACATTTATTTGAACTGTAAAAAAAATCCAGCAATAAGCATTTCTGAAATTATTAGCATTAATTTTATTGATCATGTATATGTCAAAGATTATGAATTTCATTTTAATGCTGAAAGAATGGAGAATTTTTCACTGACATATTTTCCAGCAAATATGCACTTTAAAGTGACAATTTAAACTTATTGTTGTTCTGAAATTGTGAATATATGTACTTGTTTTAAGCTCTGTTTCATCCTTTCACATTACTTAACAGCCCCCAATAATAGTAAAATTATGGAGTGAGAGAGAAGAAAAACACTTAAAGTTATAGTTTGACAAGAAGCAAAGGTAGTGGAAGGAAATAATAAAAGAGAGATAATAAAAGGAATAATAAAAGGAGATATATGCCATCAAATTAGTACAAAAGATCTTGAGTAGCAGCCACAGATTTTCTTTAAAACTGAAAAAAAATTGTCCAATATACATATGTATATATTATATAAAATACACAAACAGTAGTTGTAGGTCAGGTTTTCCTGTACACGGAGAGTATCTAGTCTTTAGAGGATTTAATACCACAATTAAATGAGTTGCTGTGAATAGAACTGCAATGTAAATGACTAGTTTTCAATATATTTCAGTTTAAAATGCTGTCAGAGATAAGTGACTTCATGCAACTCTGACAGTATCTCTCCAGATGTCTCTTCATATGAGACTGGTGCTCAGACAGTATTAGCTTCTAAACACTGTATAACTTCACAAATATTTCAGTTTATCATTTGAGCTTACCTGGCTCCTTGATACACATTTTTGAAACCCATGATAAGCCACAGAGACCATTATATAAAGGCTAAGAAAGTTAATGGTGAGGTTTAAATGTAATTTTTAGGTAGAAGATATTAAACTTGAAATTTGACAGCATATTTCTGTGCAGTTGGTCATTGGGCTTATTGAACTTGGTACATACTAAAACACACATAAGACATCTGAGAACAGACTGGACTTTTGGGGGGTTTAAGTTTTTTCCTAACTCTGTTTCTTTCCTGACACAAATATATGATGCAAAGACTTGAGAAGAATGACTGTGAAATGCAAAAGATTTGACTAATACCTAAAGGGGTTGTTGGTATGCCTCTCTACAGTGAACAGTGTGTTGGACAAGTAATGCATCAGGGCATGGTAACTTTGCACACAAACTGTCTTAATGTGCTTGAGAAAACCCTACAGTCTTGTACTAGTAAATTTTCTTTTTGCAATTCATAGCCTATACTAAATTAAAAAAAAAAAAATCTAATAAGACTCAAAGAAGGATTTAGTCTTTTTCTTTTGATTAAGTACCCCTTTTAAATATTTTTCAGGAAAAAGAGACTATGCTGCTCTGTACATTACAGTTTTCTGGGATATTTTCTGTTGTTTAAGCACCCTATATTAGTACTTTTCTTAAAGTGCTAGTGCACAAAATAAGAGAGTGTAAAAACAGAGTGATAGTGAAAGCTATCTGTAAGTAATAATTTAAAAAAAAGAAAAAAGTACTGTATTCTAAAATTTGTATTCTGCATTGTCATAATCCCCTTGTTGCAAGCAATATCTTTCTAGTAAATTATTTTTTCAATCATTAAAATCGTGATTATAGTAAGGCATATTGAAGTTTGAGTTCTGTCATTTTATTTTCTGGAGTGCAGATGCATATGCAATTCAAAGAGGATTTAACTAAAACATTAATTTCCTATTTAAAGGATCTTATAAACAGTAAGAGGCTATTGCTAAGAAAAAAAACTGGCAAAATGTTCTTGAAAAAAAAATTTCTGGGAATGGACATGGTGTATTTTAAATCACACTCTCATTTTTATTGGGCAGCAGTACAACAGCAGTCCAAAATGTAGCTGACAATTGATCTCCAGCAGTGATCTATAACACTGGTTATCCACCAAGACTTCCACAGAGAGACTCCTCTTATGATTTCATTGATGAGATTCTGTATTCCATTTTCTTTGAAGTCAGTTTATTTCACTACTTGAATATCCCTGGTCCTCACCAAAACTTTAGGCTGTCATTTGTCAAAGCTTTCCAGGTCTGGCAAAATAAGAACCAGTTGATAGCAAAATTTTATCTCAGTGGAAGTCCATGTGAATTGCTACTGCATGTGTCAAAAATGCTTGCTATAAATATGAATATTATTCACAATTTTATTCAATACCAATCTATAACTCTCTTCCAATTCTCTTATAAGTTTCCAGGATACTGAACAGAAGGAATGATGGAACAGAACCTGACACAAAAATTTAGGAAAGCATGAGGGGAATATCTGTGGCCTTTATTGCACACTGGAACCTTTATAAAAATAAAACAAAAAGAAAAAAAGGTCAGCATGTCTCAAGTACCTTCCACCTCTCATGTTACTGCTCCAAGACTGAAGTGAGTAGTCCATAACACTGAAGTCACTTGAGAAGGCTTATAATGAATACTTAATTCACCATTAACAAGAAGAAATCAATCAGAACTGACATTATATAATAATACATAGGTCTGAAAATAGATTTGCTAGCGCTCTAGATCACTTGAGTACTTTGGGTACTCCCAGAGTGGTTTGTGACAAACTTCTCCATATGTCTCTACACTCCCAAAAGGACTGACTAAAACATTGCAAACAAGCTTGTAAAAATAGTCCTTCAGAGGAGATGGTGAAAACAGGACTAAACACCTACAGTGGTAAATGTCCCAGTGCAATAGTGTGATTTACATCCTCACTGTGAAAATAGAATGGTCTTGTCAAAATTCCATACCCTTGGCAGTTGGCAGTCCATGTTGTTGCCTGAACCACATTTTGACATGATGTAGGAAAGTAACATGGCAGCCAAAATCACACTGTGAGGCAGGTTAATAATTAAATAGTGAGGTCCCTGGCTTGGATTGTGTCAGGCTGTGGCTTGCTTTATTAATCCTTAAAAAGATCTAAAATCTTTCCAATTCACTGTAGATACCCTAGCGAAGAGAAAAAGAATGTGAGTATTGTCAAAATAACCCACATCATCTGATATTTAGTAACTGTATGATTTTAACAGAGATTTAGTGATCTATTCATATTCAGTGCCAACATATATTTTCCCCTGTAAGGTTGTTCAAACCCTTTTTCAAGTGGTTTTAGTTTTCAGCATCCACAGTTACCACAGCAAGCCTAACTCCATATTGATTGAAAAAAGTCCTGTGTATTTTCTGTTTTGAACCAGTGATTAGTCTGTATCACCTGGTTCACTCTGCTCCTGGTGCTAGAGAATTGAACAAGCTCTAGAGAATTTCCCTGTGGCACTTTGCAGCTGTCATGGGCTGGACCTGATTTCAGCAACAGGGTGGCAGTTAAGGGTAAATGACCAGGGAGAGATCTGGAAGAGACCCTGAGAGAGCCTGTAGAGAGAACAGAGGGGACTCAATGCCTGGCCCCAGGCCCACCTGTGGTACCCTTGTGCTGACCCACCTGACCATGCTGTCAGCCCTAAAGGACAGAGGAGTCAAGTCTCTCCTGAACATTGAACTTATCTGTGACTTTGACATGTGAGCAATTTAGCACTCACACTACCAATTTAGTCCAAAACTGTGAGAGAGACACAGGATTTAGAGTCCCTTTTATATGCCACTTCAGTCATCTGTCTTCCATGCTGAACTATCCTAGTCTAATGCTCTTTTTACTTATATGAAACCATTATAGTTCATAGATTGTTCTTTATGGCTTCTTTATACCCCTTCTGTCTCTACCTTATTTTGAGAAATACTCATGGGTCATCACGGAGGTACACAATATACATTCTGTTCTTTTACTAATAATCATATTTTTTTTGTCATTTCTTTTTTGAATTGGATCAGTAATTCACAAAATTATCTGTTGCAGCCCTACAATAAGCTTACTTCCACCAAGCTCAGAGCCAAACATTTAGAATATTGAGATTTATTTTTTGTAGGTGTTTGCTTTACATCTATTTATGCATCTATTTATTTATTTTTTTCATTATATCTCTACAGAAACATGAATATCTCAGTTAACTTTATCACTTTTGTCTCCACTTTCTTTTCCATCAACATAAAGAGGAAAGCTCTATTATTCTACTACACAGAGATAATACTCCTGTAACAAGAATAAATCAACAACTGCAAAACCTGGAGATGTGGTAAATTCTAGGTTACATTCTGGAAATATTGCTTAACATTCTAAAATGAGGTATGTTATCAGGCCTTAAAACATATAATGAGGAGTTGAAAGGTTTAGTTTTGTGGCCACCACCACTACACAAATGTAGGTAGATTTGGCTCCTCAGTGTAAACGAGGGAATGGTCTTCCCCACAAAATGAGCAGTCAATAACGATCTGATGCTCTGGACTATTACGTTCACTAATATGGTAGAATATGGCCAAAGTCATGCTTAATAACCAGATTGATGAGGCAGTAATGTAAGCAAGAGGTGTTCTTTGTATAACCAGAAATCTGGAGCAATCAAAAGACTAGAGGCAGGTAAGATTTAGTAATCTAATTGTCACAGATTTGGAAGGGATTAGAAATGAAGGAGAATAAGATTACTCAATTATTTGGAACTTTTTATTCATAGCTGAATTGTGGGTTGACAATATAATTTAATCAATGGTGACCTCAATTTGATTTATATTCATACAGTAAAGAAGGGTTTTGAAAAATCCTTCTTTACTTAATTAAAATTTGCATTATTATAACCTGTACATTTTATTAAAAATCTCCTCCATTTATTTCATAGATGATTTCTTTTCACAATTGCTGTTTAAACTAGAAAATTCCTTTTTTCAGTGAACTAATTGTTGCGCTTACATTATATCCGTTATCAATTACATCATATCCTTGTTACTAAAAATGTCTTTCTTTTTTAGAACTCAATAGGAACAAGTGGCACTTTACAAATAAAATTTGAAGTAATGGCCCTACTCAGAGAATCTTAAAGTCTAAATGAGATAGAAAACACAATGAGAAGTGGCAGCATGGAAGGAATGAATAAACAAAATAGAAGGAAGAAAACTGAAGCGGGAAACTGTCCTCAGGAATGTTATTTAGGAGCATAGAAGTAGTTCTTAATACTTTTTAATCAATTTTTTCCACCTTATTTTGTTAACATGAAAATTCAGACAAAAAGGTCTCAAGGAATCATTGGAACATTCCCACTCCCTCCCCATTAATCTTATCCATTTTAAGGATTTATTCTGAATATTTAGAATAAAGGAGATAAAGTTCCAGAATTCCCACGATGAGTAAAAAATACATAGCTATAAAGATGAAAAAAATGCAGTAAGGCAAAAGAAGAAGGCAGGAAAGCTACTTGGAACCATAGTGTCTCAACCTCAGGCTGCTACACAGAATTCTCAAGTTTCCGGCAGGGAAGAATTCCTTGCAGGATGTTCTCAGTCCAGAGGAAGGGTACCAGGTTCTCCAGTCCCATCTGGAGCGCCAGAATAACTGTCACCTTTTTCCCAACCTGGAAATGAAATTTGACATAATTTAAGTATGGAAGTGGTATAAAAGGGGGTCTTTATTTGAAGGCCTTCAGAGGCAGTTATGGAAAGATGTTTACGAAGTCCATCCCGCCCCAGGGGTAAGTACATTTTTATAGATTTTAGGAAATTTGCATAATTGATAAAAAGCACAGATTAGGAGGACAAGTGGTTGTGCATTTCTCCCCCAGGTCTAGCCCCTTCTCTGGAGCCCCCCTTCAGCACTAGCTGTACTTTGTCCACGAGAATGTAACTCCAAGAGCTGTTCTCAGCCTTGGTTCCAAGGAAGATCCAAGATAGCACTGGGGCCTTTTACCCCCCAGGGCTTGGAGCTCTGGAATTTGTTTTGTCTTTCTGCTTAAGGAAAGGCCATGGAAAAGTACTGGGAAAACGAGCTAGTAATACAATAGGTGACAGAGTGACAAATATATATGTGAAGAATGCAGAGAACATATAAAGGAAAAAGGCAAAACCCAAATGGCATCAGTCCTTCAATGGAAATGCATACTTTCATGTATACGGTACACATCACATGACATTGTCCTATGCCAAACTGAACTGCTTCAGCCATTTTCATTACATCTTGCTTTTCAAAGGCATAAAGTGTGGCAATTCTAGAAATAATAATAAAACAATTTTGGCCTCAGTATTCACGAAATCTTTCTAATGTGCAAATTTTTAAAATACTACAATGAAGAAAAAAGCAAACAAACTTCTTCAGTAAGCAATAATTTTACTCTTCATATACTGTTGTTCAATTTAGAGTTACATAAAATATTAAATTTCATTCAAGTATGAAAACCTTTTATTTTTCTGTTGCAAAATATCTATTTTCAATATTAATTTTATAATTTTCTGTATTTTATCAATAATTGCTTTTTCCTGAGGGATATTTTTTTATCCAGGAAGAAAAATACAAGGAGAGATTACTCATTACTCCTCTTCCAGTGTGTTGTGGCATGGCCAGTTGAGTCTACTCAGTGTACCATATCCGTATGGCATAAAAGCACCTAAATAAGGTAAAAAGAAATAAAAAGTAGTTATCTGGTAAACAAGACATATGTTGAACATTCAAGGTCATTAGCAATCTTTTTTTTTTTTTTAATTAATATACGTAGAGATCCCTTACATTAATAAAAAGTATAGGAAACATCATCATCATTAAAAAAAACTAAGATAATTTTTCTAAAATTGAAATGAGAAAAATACATTATGAATTAAAATTTATGCTTAAAAGTTAAAATTATCCTCATAATAGCTTAATAAAAATATGTATTCTATAGATAGAACACTTTCAAAATATGTCAAGTCATAAAATTGTAGGAAAAGAGAAGCTGACATGAAGCAGCTCATTCAAGTACTTCTAAAGATATTTAAAGATAGAAAGAAAAGGGTTCCTATAGTTTTCTGCTTAACTATATACAATTATTTATCATTTAAATTTTGAAACCTCTTATTCTTTTCCGGATTCCTCTAAAGAACGAAGCTGTACTATCTTTTCTTGGACACTGTCACAAACTTAAGATGGCAACATCAGATGGACATTGACTTACAGAGAAAAGAATAAATATTTCTGTATGAGAAAATTTAGTAACTTTTCAAATATTTACAATTCCAGTTGTGAAACTGCTAGGTTAGCCCCTTGTCTGGTACTTCTTACAAGTATCTAGCCAGGAATGAGTGGGTGTACTGTTCCCAGTTCTTCAGAGATGCAACATCTGCACCAACTTTGTTTTATGGGACTGAAATCAGAACAAAAGTTAATTTGAAGCCTTGTAAACAGTGAAAAATGTGATAAATCAAGGAAAATACAGGGGGAAAAGGTGAAGCAAACATAAGAAACCTTGAAATAAATATTAGCTTGAAAGAAAATACAGTAACATCTAGCAATATTGTTTAAAAATATTATTATTGTCTAATTCATAACACTACATTTTAGACTTGAATGTAATCTTCCTGGGAATTTAAAAAAGCAATTATGTTACACTTGCTAAGTATTCAAGACTTAATATTTTTAACTGGATAAATATAGACATGTTATGGTTATATTGGTTTTATTTAAAATTAAGTGAATTTCCAGATTTCAAGCTTTCTAACAATGAAATTATAGACAAGGGTTATTCAAGATCTTAAAGTAATGTCAGTAGCACATAGAAATTCAAAATCTTACAACAATCAGCATAAGTTTTTATTTCCACCTTCAAAATATGTTTTCATTTTAAAATATCCTATTCCATTTACAGGAGTAATATTTTTAAGGGAAGGCACTAGAGTGTGATCCCAACTCTCTTAACTAACTATAGCATGTAAATCAGTTTCATGTACAATAAAGCTAAAAATGCATCTTAAGCACTAAGATGTGAGAAATAGAATACCTTTTTTAAGAACTCAGGAATGTCTGGATCACTGTTCTACAATTCTACTGGTGTTATTGGAAGAGTTATTTTTTTATGGCAACAAAGATGAATAGTAATTTATTTTTCTCTTTTTCTTTTCTTTTCTTTCAAGCACTGTTGCTTCTGCCTGTGGCTCCAAATTCATGGCAACTTTTTTGTGGCTTTATTGATTTTCTTCAGAAGGATTGACAAGGAGACATGGAAAATAATCCCTCCTTTTTCTGTGAAAATTCTCTAAACCCATGACAGTTTTCAGAAATATAACACATAAATTTATAAATTAATTATTGTAAGTAAAATTAGTAAGCTGATAACAAATAATAAATCCACAATATTTACTTTACAGGCTTTTATTTTGGCTATTGTCCACTTGTTAGTTTAGCAAAGCATAGCCCATCACAGAGCTGTTAGCACTCTGGAGCTGGTTCAAGTTCAACTTCCCAATCAAGCAAAACAACACTTAAAGCAGCTACTAAATGAAGTACCATAATTGCAATAATTTAGTGATATAGGCCTGATGTTTACAACCAAAGTTGTATTTTGATCTGTCTTCTGACAAAGGCTTTGTCAAAACTATAATATTTTTCTGTACTAGATTTCAATTTGAACTTCAGTGCTAATTAAAATAATGACAGCTTTTGCTAGCTTTAGCTGGCTCTTAATGTACAATTAAGACAGAAGGAAATTAGTGTTATACTGCCAAGGGACACAGAGAAATACCGTAATATGAAGGCCAGGCTGGATGGGGTTTTGAGCAACCTGGTCTAGTGGAAGGTGCCCATGACAGGGCGGCTGGAACTAAGTCATCTTTAAGAACCCTTCCAACACAAACCATCCTATGATTCTATGATTCCATAATGTTATTTTAATATTCTAGGGAGTAAACAGTTCCTGTAATTTTATTTTATTTTTTTAATGAGAAGTAGAGAGCAAACAGTAATGGGTGGTGTATCTCAATACTCCATACTGGGACCAATACTATTTAAGACCTCCATCAATGACATGGACAGTGGGATTGAGAACACCCTCAAAAAGTTTGCAGATAACCCCAAACTAAGTGGTATGGTTGATCCTCTAGGGGGACAGGGTGTCATCCAATGGGACCTTGACAGACTTGAGGAGTGGGTCCATGTGAACCTCATGAAGCTCAACAAGGCCAAGTACAAAGTCCTCTGCCTGAGCCAAAGCAATATTCAGTATTAATAAAGACTGGGGGATGAATGTATTGAGAGCACCTTGCCAAGAAGGACCTGAGGGTGCTGGTTGATGAAAAGATGGATGTGACCCATCAATGCACGCTCACTTCCAACAAAGCCAGCTGTATCCTGGACTTCAAAAGAAGTGTGGCCAGTAGATCCAAGGATGTGATTCTCGTCCTCTGCAAAACTCTTGTTAGACTACACCTTCAGTACTGCATCCAATTCTGGGGTCTCCAATACAGGAAAGAATTAATATGTTACAGTGGGTCCAGAGGTGGGTCAAGAAGAAGATCAAAAGCCAGGAACACCTCTCCTATGAAGAAACGCTTTGAGAGCAGGGTCTGTTCACAAGACAAAGCTTTCAGGAGACTTTATTGTGGTCTTTCAATACTTACAGGGGTCTTGTAAGAAAGACGGAGAGAGTTTTTTACCAATAATGAAATCATAAAATGGCATTCTTTATTTTTCATCTTCTTCACTGGCATATCTCTTCAATATAATGAAACACATGGATGAAATAGTACTTCTTACATTGCAGTGACAATGCAAAATGTCTTTGAAAGATCTAAATCTCAGTCATTTAAACACAGACTCAGGAGTCATTAGTACATTCAGAAGTTCTTTGGATGACAGGACTGAAATTAATTTCAAGCTGGTGACATTTAAATTTAGGTGTCTGCTTCCATTATCATCAGTGGAGATCAATGGAGCCCAGAGAACAAACGCCATGTGAGGGCCAAGTCAGTCATCTGTCCAGACATAACTCATAGTATAATACCTTTTGAGAGGCACCAGGATTTATTAGACATCCACACAGAGATGGCAGATATGACACTCAGGAGACCAACCTCACTTTTGAATGGCAGCTGGAGGACAGCCAGTATTTGCTATGGTATCACTCATCTTCCTGGACAACTCTGTTGAGGCATTTGAACAGAGTCCAGTGTATCTGTTAAGTGTCTTCATGGAAGGCCAGGGAAGAATTACAGTTGGCAAAGCTGAACTTCAAAATTAATTTAGTGGTTCATTTGCAGTTTATAGGCAATATTCTTAATGAAAGGTTTTTACTGATCAGCACGACTGGACATCAGAAAGGCATAAAACACAACAGAGACATAAAGAAAAAATTAGATGCACGAAAAACTTACTTGAAGAGAAGAATCCAAAATTGTATTCTTTGTACTGGTTCACATCTTCAAAAGTCCAAGCTTTTTTATTCCTGCTTGACTAAAATAATCTAGAAGAAAGTGTATGAATATGGTGATGTAGCATTATGATGCAAAGATAGTGTACTAGAATCAAATACCAAACACTTTCAAATATATGGCCAAATACAAATGTCTGCTGATGCAAGCAGTTCCTTAGAAAGACATAAATAAATCTTAGACTTGTTAAAAAGTTTTTATCACTGAAGTAGTTTAATATTCTTCCACTCCACTGAAAAAACAGAAAATTCAATATTTCAGTTTTTAATATCGGTAGATGATAACATTCTGGAATTTTATATATACATTTTGCGATATTAGTGAAACTGTGATATTTCGTTTCTTATCTACATTTTCATTTTTCTCAGCATAATCTCTGAGATTACAAATATGCCACCAGGAACAAGTGTAATTTGTTGTGGAGATTATGTATCAGTAATTTTATATAACTTGTTCTTTTCTCATGATAACACAAAAATGAAGATAATGTTTCTGACTACAGCTTTGACAAAGATATAGTTAGGTATATATAAAAGCTTTATTGTTCATCTGTTGGTTGGATATTTTACTCTAAAGATACCACCAAAATGTGTTTCTTATTACGTTGAAACAGAATATCTGCTGCTGATTTCTAATATATTGTCAATGGCTATTACTAAAATGAAAATCACCCTTCAATACATTGTTATTCATTACCCTTAGAATATTTGATTTTAAAAATTTTATTCTGTGTCTTTATCGACTTACATTTATTTTTCTTTGAAGTAATTCCTGTAGGAATGTTTGGGTAAAGAACTCCTCAAGAATTACTCTCAAAATTCAGTCTGAACGGGACTGCACCAGTTTCCTCTGTCCTACACAATTATTCAGCATGCTCTGAAAGCTCCTCACCTCAAGACAACTCTCTAAAATTTTCTTTAGATAACAGTTTTCCACAAAAAATATAAAACTTGTATCCATAATGCAGTTCTATAAGATCATGCTACCAGTTAAATTCTTCATTGTTTTTGGTATTCTAGGAGTTTCTTTTGGAAGCCAACAAATATATCTGAAGTCATTAATCAATTCTGTTATTCAGTCATTCTGAATCTCAGTCATTCTTTAGAGTCACAGTTGCTTATCTTTTATGTCTGCTTGAGCTACACATTATTTTCTTAGTGTCAGTTCCTGGACCCTTTTTTTAGGGTTTATGGCATGCTTACCATATTAAGAAGTTTTTCTGGTGTGTGTTCTAATTTTGTGTCAAAGTTTTCAAGTCCTGGAACAACTCTTTACTTTGAGAATAAGAAGTATACTAACTTTTTAAGACAGAGATTTCCATATTTCATTTTGTAGACCTTCATGGAAGACAAGGAAAACCAAGTAATAGTTAAGATTAATGAAAGGCATCACATATTTTTTCAGAGGTACTTAAAAAGGTACTTAAAACTGTAGCTCAGAAATAAATCATACCATAGGGTCTTCTATTTTTTAAAGTTTTAGATCAATGTTATTGCAATCATGATAATTTAACTACAGTTTGGAAATTAATGTGAAAAACGAAGTAGCTGTTTTTATTACAATTTCTAGTTAGAAAATTGACAATTGAAGGTATTTGAAGTGGTAGAACTAGGATTTCTGTGAGACCTACTGCAGAAATTGTTAGAAATGTCACCTTAGGTACTTTCAACTTCTAATTTACTCATTAAAGGAGAAATGAAAGTGAATAATTTAAAAGTATCTGCAGACAGAGCAGTTTTACCACTCTTAAGGAATGAAGAAAAAAGTTAAGAATGTCATCTGTCTGAAGGCACATTCAGAGATGATAGCTTGACTACTGAGATTCAGTACTGTCTGGAGATATCTCTGTAGACTGGCAGACTTATCCCATATGTTACTTTTTATTTGCCTCACTGACACTGGATTCTGTAGTTAGGTGCTGGGACAATTAAAGGTCTGTTAGTACAGACAATGGGCTTTTGTTCTGTTCATAAAGATACATTTACTTTCTTCTTAGTCTTTAGGAACATACACATTAACTTAATTTTTTTAATGTATTGTTTTCAGATAAATCTGTGTGGATGGATCTCCACATCTTAGGATAAAGGGAGAAGAGAACTACTCCTTTTTCTATCTTTATCTATGGGCCAATTCTCTGTCCTGAAATAGCTGTGCAGACTGTCAGTAAAGTTTCCATGAACATCCAGGGCATATTAAAATCACAGTACAAATATAATTCATGTCTCTTGAAATTATTAATTTCTGTTAAAATAATAGCAATTTTTTATTTTCATGTCTAGTCCTTAGACATAGCTTGTGGTGGGATTTCCTGCTGATTATATTAGAAAATTTATTTTGAAGATTATTAATAACTAATAGCTACAACAATAAAGTTAATTTTATATTTTCCATATAATATGTATTATTAAAATTAATTAAGCATTATTTTAAATATTAAAAAAGGTTTTATATTTAATTTTCTTTAGATTGTGGAGATTAGTACAAAAATTCTCCATCTTCTGCTTTCTGAGAGTAGAATATAAGACACCAAATTGTAATTTTTTTTCTCAAATCTAAATTAACTGAGCTAACATGATATAACCATATCAGTCTTGATATCTTTGATATACTGGAGGTGTACATTATTTCCATAATTTTCACTGTCTACACATGTACAGTATTATAATACAGTGACCTGTCTCTAGCAAGAAATTAGTAGTATAATAATACTAGTATTATTAGGAAACAAGCAATTACACAATAAGGCAGGCAGAGAAAAGGCCATAAAAGGGAAGAATAAATGTTTTTCTAAGCAAATACATATACTTTGAAAATCAAGATGTAAGTATCATTTATGTGTCTTCTGGGGAAATAATTTAACTAAATTATCTATTCTCTTAGCCATGAAACTCAAATTATTCACTATGCACCTTATAAAAAGACAAATATGACAGCAAAGCAGACAATTATTTTAGTTTGTAGTGCTGAGTAAGTAATAGGAGTATGCAATGCACAACTGTTGTAATATCAAACAGCTGGTTATTTAAACTGAGAGATAACTGAAGAGATTTCTGCACCGCAGTGTACACATTATGTTCACAGGGGACTGTTCTTCAAAATATTATCAGACTGTCTTCATAGCAACAGAACTGGGTAAAATTAAAAATCATTTTATTAAAAGTAAAAGAAAACATTCCTTGATGCTATATTTGAAAAATGGAAGGCCTAACTCATTAAAAAAAAAAAAAAAAAAAAGGTTATAATTAAAAAAGAACTAGACCAGAATCCATGCTGTAGGTCAGGTAGACAGTTGATAAAAGATGGTGTAAGTCCATTGACTTCACCAAGAAAAATGTTGTATTGAACCAGCAGAAAAGATGATCTGAGAGAAGAAAAAAGCAACAGAACTCATCCTGCTCTTTATTTGTCCAAAATGTAACAGGTGAACGCAGCAATAAATGACAAACATACACATGCATTTTAATTACTTGTTGTTGAATTTTCACTATGCAGTTTGGAATTATGGAGTTATTTCATCTTAATTAGAGGGCAGGACAGATGGTGAAAGCTTAGTCTGTGTTAAAATAACCTCAGGTGCCAGCTGACTGTGCACTTCAAGCAACATTTCATAAAAGCTAATTGTCCAGCAAAAATACTAAAGATGTTCTAAGTAAATATTTAGTACAAAAAGTCATTGAAACAATGTGACTTCTTATTTTTTTTTCCTTCTAGTTTCATATCAGCTGCAAATTTGTTTTTCTTTTACCTATGGGCTAGATAAGCATTTGATTGTTGAGTTTAAAGAAAGAAGGCAGAAATTTAGTTTGTGTCTGAAGGAAATTTAATCTCCATTGCATACATGTACATTAGCCAACAAAAAGTTCAATACTTTACATTCTTTATGGCTATGATGCTGTACTGGAGCAACACAGAAAGAAATGTGTATCTCCTAACCAGAGTCTCCTCTGTGACAAAAAGTTGGATTTTTTTTCCTCTCACCTACCATTTCCTAGGATACAGAGTCAACAATGGTATGGGAAAAAACATAACAATAGGAAATGGTAATTTAAAAATAATTATCCATGGGCCAATTTTATCTATGGTCCTGTTTCATTTTTCTGTGTCACACCGAAGCCTTGACTTGCTTCCTCTGGATATTTGAGATAGCAAATTCCATGTTTCCTGCCTGGAAGAGTCCATTATGTTAACGTAGTATAACCTCTTCAAAGCAAAGACAGACCATCCATAAGCGTGTAAGAGGAACAGTGCCAAGCACCATTGTAAAAGTGTGCATTAGTGCACATCGAATTTATGAATTTGTGCAAAAATAGTTTTGCCTTGAATGTATATGGATAGACTGAATTGGTGTCAGGCTAGTAATGGCTCTCTCTTCTAATCAGGTGAATGAACCTATGGAGGAACAGGTTTTGGAAAAAAAACAGTCCCAAGACCACCACAGCAGAAAACCTTCCTCTGGTCCATTGAGATACGAAGTACCAAGTGTGGTATAACTCCACCAAGTATGAGACTCAGAAATGCTACCTAGCTCCCATATCTCAGTGAAATTATTAACCATGTCACAGCAGCTGTAAAGGGGATATCTAAATGGCATTTTTATCCTAGTGTAATGGGTTCCTGTCAGAAGAACGTTTCTATGTATGAACTAGAAGGGACTGCAAAGAATTTTGATAACCCAATCCAGATGACTGCAAGATACACCATGATATTCACCCATCTAAACAATATAGGACTTGGTTTTATATCAGTTTCACCATGTTTCAAAAGTATTTTTCTATTCTTTCCATATTCTTACACTGCTATATTTTAATATTTGAACTTTTTATTACAGGAAAGCAATTACTGTAATTCATAAGAACAAGTCTTATGAGGGTTCTTATGAGTTTGTGTGCTCACTTCCAATCCAAGATATTCTCTGATTCTGTGATTGCTGAACCATACACTAAAGCAAGTTTTGAAATAACAGCTGTGATCTGGATTACTTCAGCAAAATACTGACTGATATATTTTTCAAGAAATTTAGTCTAGGCTTCAATTATTTGAATGGTTTACGCACAGTATACAATGAAACATGTTGCTCCAGTGGGGGTCAAACCCCTAGATGAACAGTCAAAAAATAAAAGCAGCTAAAAAAAGAAGATAACAATGGTCTAGCAGTAATGATCAAGCTTGCAAGTCAATAAACCTCTCATGCTTCTTTGTTGAGCAGGCAAAAGTTATTTTAGCATTTTCTGCACGTTGAGCATATGCTGCCGCTTTTGGAAGGTTTGTGCTGATTTCGCTAACTGACAAACAACATTTTTCAAATACCCTTCTGAGGGCCATATTCTCCTCTTTATTTTCTGAGGAAAATGAGTTTGCAAATGTAAGTTCAGAACAGCAAAATTAATATAACAGCATTTATCCCCAAGCAATTAGAATAGATTCAAATACGCATATTTGCTAATATACATTCCCCATAAGAGTAACAGAAAAAGAGCTTTTACTAATTACTTCCCCCCACTGCTGTTGTTTTGTATTGGAAATATATACTGTTTTTCCTAACAGATTTTCTTGTTTTCTTCATCTACAGGAAAAATTATTGCCCAGATTCTCTTCAAGTCCAAATATGTGCAGTAATGATGAGATATGTGGAATTCTGGGGAAAAGAAACACAAAAAAAACCCAAGAAGGAACCCAAAATAAAACAGTAACAACAAGAATATAAATCTCCTGAAATTGCTCCTAAATTAACAGATTTATTATTTTACCTCCTTAGCACCTAGTGATATGAACCAGACTGGTCGTGTGTGAGCACAATTAGCTGCAGGCAGGCACATCCTTTAAGACGTGATTTTGTGATAATTACTCCTCAGTGAGAATGGATCCCTGTTGCTTATAAATTTGATCATAAGGTGGAGAAATTAAATTACAGAAACAGGGATAGTAACTGAAAGGAACACATGAAATTCAGAGCAAAGTACGAAGGACAGAATAGGAAAATCAGATGCTCAGGGAACACTATGCCGTTTGGGTTCAGCTCAGCAAGGAGAGCATGATGCTGTTCTATGGCTGCCGGAGAAACCACAGAGTAGCTGAACAGTCAACATACACCTCCTCATTCTATCTGGAAAGGGCTTTTTCTGGAGATGATGCAGCATCAGCTTCAAGAATCATTGGTAGTGTTAAACAGATACGCATATTGCTAGGGTGATTACTAGAAGCAGTGGTCTATATCGAGTCAGGGATGTTATTCTGTGGAATGCTGGCTGTTTAGTTACTGTGTATATATGGAGTTAATAGTTTCTTGAATGTAAACAAAGGCACTCTTTACAGATTTAGAAGTATTCCACCCTGATAAAACAAATGCCTACTGTCCCCTGATGTCAAAATAGGGGGTTTTGCTTGTGCAATCCAGTCTTCCATAGTTATGCTAATGCCACGCCTATCATTGATATGAACAATAAAAATTGTAGAATCATTTGGTTTGGAAAAGACCCTTAAGATCACTGTGTTCAACCATAAACCTAACAGTGCCAAGACCACTAAATGAAAAATGAATTGAAATGAAAGTCAACATAAGGCAGATAGACTATGGCCTGAGACTGACACAAACAAAAAGGTAAAAGCTGTACATGTTAGAAATCACTGATTATCAGAAGACCACGCTAAAATAGAGTACTACACAGAATGAAATTAATCTAACCAGAATAAATATGCTCTGTTATGGTAAAACAGATGAGTTTAATCTAAATTAATTTCAATATGTTGGTTAATAAGTTAAGTTTTCTTAGAATTTACAGAATTCAAGTACAGTAAGCTTGTCAAAAGCATGTCAGTTCTGGCTGACATGCCACAAAGTTGATGACTAACAGGTGGTGATGAGCAAATTCTGAAAATAACTTTCAGCTGTTTCTGACTATGTAAGTAGTTCTAGTTTCCAAAGCTCAGGAGCAGAAGCCTTCACAGGTTTGGTTTTTTTTTTTCCCTCTCCCCCCATTTATAGACTATTTAGATGAGCTCATAGTTACTTGACAGAAGTTAGGGTTTCTTTTTTTTAGCTAAGCTTGCTTGCATGAATGTCATTGTTCATATGAATAAAAGCAGTATTTAGGAACCTGCAATTCTACAGCCATATGGAGCAGTGCAGGTAGGAAGAAAGGTTGGTATGCAGGTGAGGTAGGGACAGGAATATACCTACAACTTTGTTTGTATTATAACTGTTATAACCTTATTCATGCTCTCATATGAAATTAGGGCAAGTTTACTTGATTTACTGTTTTCATTATAAAATTCTCTTTTATCTTCTATCTTAAAAAGATATCTGTTTTTCTTACTTTTAACTAGCTTTTTATTCTTCAATTTCCTTGTTGCCTATGTATTTGCTACTCTTCTCCATCCTTAGGATATTAAATTAAAAGATCATAGATCTACATACAAGCATGAAGGAAGAATGTTAGCAGAATTTAAAAATATTTTTATTGAACTGTGAGTTATTGTTACAGGGCTAAACTCAAAATGTCTGTTTAAAGTTATTATTCATCCTAGCAAAACAGGACTTTTCAGTAAATTAATATCTGTCTCAGGGTATTATTCTAGTACTCTCTCTTTACACAGGTGTGAAGTGCATCTCCTTAGCTACTTTATCTCCCTGACATTTGTACAGTATTTGTACATAACTGCTTGAGAACATATGCATAAAGATTTGGAGCAAAAGTGGCTTTCTTTTCCTTTTTTTTCAGTTTTTTGCTAAAAAATAATTTATTCTGGCTAAAGGTCACTGAATCTTATCTGTTAGTATGACTTTTTGTGTTACAATGTGGCAATAGTTGGAAAACATAGCATGACTCTTTTAAGAAACAGAAAAACACTATCTTATAAACAAATCAAAGATCTGCATAATAATTAAAAAAAAAAAAATGGTGTGGATTTGAGGTGGGATGTGATGCCTCCCTTGTATTTGTATTTACTTCCATTGACTGGAGTAGGCATACATGATCACATGCATATTCTTTTCCTGCCAGTGGAAAAATTTCCATTTATTTCAACAGCAACAAAACTGTCTCAATTTTTTGCTTGTTGGCTTCTCTTGCTAAGTGAAATTAACTCATTTAAGTAGAACATAAAAAGCTTGTGAAGAAGAATGTTATAAGTCTTGGGGAAACTAGTGGTACATTGGTTTCAGAGAAAACTTGTGGGTGTTTTTATGATCAAGATTAACTGCATTAGCATAGACATGAAATCTTATGCATCAACAGATTCACATGGTTGCAAGCCAATGATTAGTTATGAAGATGTCATGATCCACATCAAATCTAAAAGCACAGTTTAGATATATAATATTAATAAAACATACAGCTTTTTTTATGTTTGCAAGAACTAGCATAAGAAAATGCATGTCTATTAAAAGAAAGAAGAATGAGTTAAAAAACTCAAGCCGAAAAAACCCTAAACAAACCAGGAGAAAACCTATGGATTTACTTTTTGTAAAACACATTTTCATTAGGTTGGTTGGTTCAGCTGTTATTCACTTGGGTTTCTAAGAATAAATTGATTTATTTCTTACTGCCTTATACCAAAGCACCACTCATATTAAAAATAAGTTCAATGCTCTTTAAAGTTATTTTCTAAGGGCCTATTTTATTAGGATGGATGAAATTTCCAGGTTACATGATGTTCCTTTTTTGTCTCATCACACAAATTTTTAATATTATTATTCCATTCATGCCATTCAATTTAAGGCCTGATTATAATATTTTTTCAATTTTTATGTCATTTTCATTACCAGTTCTGCAAAACAGAAGAAAGTCCATGGTGAAACACTCTCCCTCAATTAGTTCTTTATTTTATGGCTACCATTCCTGCTCACCCCACATATAATTAATGGAAACAAAGACACTAAAATCCAGTAATACTTTATAATTTTCCTTTTTATTATTTTATCTGGTGCATACCAGTCCTATTTGTCTCTTTCACATAGTCCATAATTCTAAAAGATTATTCAGTGCCCAATACTGCCAACTGTGTAATATTTTATATTAATCTCTACTCAACCTGCTACAATAATTTATAGTTCAACTCCTAGCATCTGGACAGAGTCCCATCTTCTATATTTAGTCCTTATATCAATATTATTATCTACTTTTCAATGCATTTCATGTAAAGAACATAATTCCAATTTCTTAAATAACATAAAAAAAACACATAAATAACTTTTCTTCATCACTGTATTTTGAGAAAATACTTCTAGGTTACCAATGCTTAGGGAATGTTTCCCTCAAAATATTCAAATCCATTCGTTTTGTGCTCTTCTTGAATGGCTTGCTATCACCATCTGCTTATGGTCCAAAGCATCCTCGAGTTCTCGGAGTCCTTTTCTTCAGTCCTGTAACTTCCTTCTTTCCAGACCTCCTGACTGACTTCCTATGACTAAACTTTTTAAGGTTACTCCTGCAGTAGAATACTATCAAAGGAGAGAAAGTTAGATGCCTATTGTATTAGTTAATTGAACTTTGATATATTAATCACTTCACTGTTCGTGTTTGTCTGTTTGGGGTTTTTTTCACCTTTATCTTTTCCTTGCTTTTTCATCCTAAGCTGTTTTATTTTGGAAAATACTTGCATAATTTCAATGGTTGTCATTATTTCTAGGACTATTGTTTCATTATCCAACTTAGGTAAGGGATAGATTTCTTTCTTAGTTCAGCCACTACATTCAGCTTTATGCCTATGAATGAGTCATTAATTTGCCTGTCCTTCTAGTTATGTCATTTAATCATATAGATATTTCTAACTCTTAGCATTGGGTGCACTGATATAACAGCGAAGAAAGATAATAATCACTTGTAGAAACATCATTCTTATTTAGAATGTTGTAGACAGTTTTCTTTACATCTTGCTGTGTTGTTCATTAAGCTCTTTCATTTATGAGTTATTTTTTGTCTTTTTTTTTCATCTGCCAGGAATCTGATTACAGTTTGTGTTTGTAATTGTGATTGATAATTCATCATACTTGCTAAATGGAGCAGTAGCCATAACCTGCAGTTTCTAGTTCTATATATTCAGAGCTGTCCATTCTATGAAGGGCAAAATTTTTGATACACAGACTAGATACTTCATATCAGCTGTATACTTTTGGGGTTACTGAAGAAGTTCCCTAATAATTCTTCAGCAAGCTCTTTAATTTTTAAGATATTTAGGTCAATGCAAGTAACGATGCATAAAAAATTAAGGAGGAAATATTTTCCTATTGTTAGAAAATATATGATGTATAAGTATGCATTCACTTAGTTAATTATTCTTTCCTGTAGTACCTAATAGATAAGAGTTAAGTACCTAAAAAACAAAGGAAGTTTTTATGAATACTAATATGATGAAACCTACATCTCTGAGGGACCAAAATTTTTCATACATATCACTGTAACATGATGAAAAGTCTTAGGTAAATGCACAGTAAATGAGAATTGGAAATTTTTTCCTTTTTCATTATGAAGAATTTTTGTTTAAAGATTATTACAGGGAACAAGAAATGCAAAACTAAACAGTAAAAAAAAAATCTGAAAGAAAATTATTGGTAATATCACAGAACAGTATTGATTGAAATTAAAGTGAGTTTCACTGCTCTTGGTTTGTTATCTTTCTTTCAAATTTCTTTTGTATTCTGAATGAACTCAATTTCAACTCCAGCAGAATATACTCCAGCCTTTTCTGGAGTTCCACAAAAGAATAGTTAAACAGTTAATCCTGTGGAAATGCAAATTTACTTATTTATTTACTAATGTTTTAATTCAGCTGAAATTTGCACAGAGCCTTGATTTTTTTTTTTTCCTATTGTCTTACAGCTTGAGATATAACGGTAGGCTTCCATCTTTATTAATATACCACTGTATAAAAGGAAGATGAGGAAAAGATGATTTCTTGCATGCTAATTCTTGTAAACCTCTCAAAGAATTAAATGGAAAACTGAGTATTCAGCAAAGTGTATCTGCAAACAAAGGATGTCATAAACAAAATAAGCATATAAAAATATGGTTTCGTGTAGTGAGCCCTGTAAAATTCTTACTATGTTAAAATATTGGTGAAAGAGTCTCTAGGATTCACCTAATTTCATAACATTTTACCAGAAATGCTGGTGAGGCATTAAGGCCAAGGCTCAAATAGCATACAGCTGACAAATGCTCCAGAAATTATCAGATTATGGCTACATCTATAACGGGTAAACAGCTCCATGCAGCTAAACTTCAAACTCTGCTAAAGCTGACATCCTACCCTGTGGTTCACTCCATTTTATGAAGATAAATATGCAAGTGTTTCTTCCTGGCTAGCTTTGGTCTGTATAAAACAAGTAGCATGTGTCAAGTCTTAGCCATCGGCAGCTGGAAAGCAGGTGTGCAATCATCTGGTATCCTTTAGCAATGCTTCAAGTCCATATTGACTTTCATAAAGAAAAAAGAAGAAAAAGAGGCTATATGCTTCATGGCACAACTTTTACACAGAAATCCTGTGGAATTTTATTAATGTTTAAATCTGCAGTATTCATTTGAGCATCTTTTCCTTCCAACATTTTTGGATGGTTAATTTAAAACTTATCAACATACACTTGGAGGTTAGGTGAAACATCGAAAATGCACCTAAGGTTTCAGTAACTGAATTTCATCCTGGATACTCATTGACTATAGCTGGGATGTAAAGACCCAAAGCTTAATTCAACCATCTAGTTGAATTAAGAGAGTTAAGGCACTTGACCTAGAGATCTGTAGGACAACCTAACTTTTCTGGATGAAAAACTAGAAGCCATATTTGGTGACACTGGCCATCATAAATGGTCTTATATATATCTGACTGTACCATTTGTCAAGCCTGTAGGTCAGAAGTAGGCATCTCTGTTTAGCCATTTAAAAGTAGGAATTACAGTCTTGGGTTGCAACCTGCCCTGAGTACTCAACTAACAAGAACTTACTGTGCCAGAACATTTTTCTCATGTATTAACATTCATGTTAAATGCTTTTACTAACTTGAGAGAAATGTGACTCTTTTTTCATGTCTGATCTGTATGAGAATTTTGCAGACAGTAGTGGATCCTGATGTTAATAGATCCCTAAATGTGTCTCAACAGTGATCACTTTTGATCACTTTCTGTGAAACTTAATAGTGCAGCCTAAGACTGTCAGAGTCAAAAAGGTGCCATTAGCCTTGAACCCTATATAAAGACATTGTTTAGAAGTGCCCATCAGAATGTAAATTAAATTAACCTGCCTGTAATCTATTCCGTGTTCAGAACAGAGACATAAAACCTAGCTGGTAATATCACTGTTATTTTTATAATGAATTAGAGGCTAAATATGTCTCAGAAAGTCACCTATCTTTGATGCCTCTTTTGGCTTAATCTCAAAAGTTCTCCCATCCCAGAAGAGTGTCTTCACCATTGAATCTGGTTTCCTTTTTCTCCCTGTGTCACTACATAGGCTAACTCAAGTGGGAAGAGAATATAGGAAGACTCTAGTCTGTCTTCCTGCTTGATACAGGGCATCTCTGGGGTCCAAAGATGTTTCTGTCCAGTTGGGTCTTGAAACTCTCAAGGCACAATCTCTCTGGGAACCTTCTACACTGTACAGGTCTTCAAGACCTCAAGCCCTGGTCTCTCAGTTGTCCCTCACAGGGCAAATGCTCTGCTCTGCTCTCATGGCCTTCTGCTGAACCCACTCCACTTTACTGGTGTCTGGCATATTCTGAGGAACACCAAACTGGATGCAGTAATATTGGTGTGACCTAAAAAGTGTGGGGTAAAGGGGATGATAATCAATTCCTTGGACCTGCTCTCTGTGCTGCTGTTAACACAATTCTGTATGCTGTTGCTGTTTCTGCTGCCAGGACGCATTGCTGACTCCAGTCACTTTCCTCAGGGACTTTTTCCCAAAGCTGTTCCCCAGGTTGTCTGTATCTCTGTTGAATTTCCTGATGTTCCTGTTGGCCTATTCCTACAGTCTGGCACAATTTCTGTGGCTGACAGGGGCCCCAGCCTCATATTGCCTAGTCACTCCACCTTACAGTCAAAAGACAGCTTCGTGAGAAGTGAACTGTGTCTTCACCAGATACTTGACAAAGATTTTGAACAAGATACATCGATGTTTCCCAAAACACTGCTGGAGTTAAGTGTTAGTATTCTAAAATATTTTGTAAATAGATGGAATTACTTTGTGTAAAGTAGTCTACTTTCATGCACAGTGATGTCTGAAATTTATAAATATGCACATGTTTTAATGGAAAATGCCTAATATAATTTAATGAATCATAACATTTTGATTTAGAGCACGAAAACATAAGTAGCTTAATTCAAACTAAGAAAACTATGAAAAGCATGCTAAGCATTCCTAAGAGATGTTCAGAATGTAGTGATGCACCATTCAGACAAGTCAGCGTTAAAGCTGAAGTCTTTGAAATGAAAATCTGGAAAAACATTTTAGGTCATTTGTAAAGATTCTTTACATATTACACAGCTGTTGTAATTTCCCAGCTTTAATGGCAATATGCTGGTGAAAAGCACATTTTATTAAGAAGAACCAAGCATAGAAGGAAGGAAACAAGACCTAAATAAAATAATTCTGCAGTTTAATCCAAGAATTAACTTTTATTCCTCCTACTTGCTACCCTCTAGATTCCTGAAACTTTGACAACATGAGGTCCTCAGCTGTGTAATTACATCTCACTGCATGGATTGATACAGGTAGCAAAACATTAAACCATAAGAAATCTTTAAAAGACTTTTTTTTGTTTGTTTGTTTCCTCAGGTAGAAACTATACACTGTTTGGTAGATTTTCTTTATTTAAATCTGATGCTTCAGCATCTGTAAATTATTCTTTGAATATCGGAATGTATTTTTGTTGATGTAGTCAATCAGCATATTCTTACTGTGTTGCCAGAAGGCAACATAGGCATCAACAATAAGGCATCAACTACATCCTGCTACATCAGAAACCTGTAAAATATCTAAATAGATTTCAGTTCCACACAATGCTCCTAAATCATTGAGGGTTTTTTGGATTTCAAATGCAGAACAATAAAAAAAAAAACCCTCTTTAAGTCAGGAAGTATTAAATTCTTCATTATTTTCACATAGAAAATAAAGGTTTTAAGCTACTAAATCTGGTAGTTTGATCTGTAAGATTGTACTTCTGAGTCTGCAAGAGTTTTTCAAATGTATATTTACTTTTCAAATTTTTTTAAAAAAATATATTTACACCAGTTATTCGGGTTTAGATTTCTCTGTTCAGCTACATGCGTCTCTTAGTAAATTTGTCACTTTAGGCTCCCTTTGAAAAGAGTGGGAAGATACATAATTTTATATTATATCTGCTTTTAAAGTAGTCTTACATAACACGTGGTTCAGAAACACTTATTTTCTTTTCAATGACTACAAATAATATTTGATTAGTTAGATATAGACATCTACATTACACCTGTCTAAAGCTAGGTGAGATGAATCCCACCTCAGCTTAAGAAATCAATGAAAATTTTAATGTAGTCATGCCTTGTGTCCTTCTGGAGCAGGAGTAGGAATCGCTAGAAATTAATTAAGAAGGTAATAAATAAACACGCATACATAACTTACAAATTGAATAGCTATTAGCTCTACAGGCTGTTGCTAGAATTCATTAAACCTTCTGCAACAAGTACAATATTCTGTGTTCTTTCTCATCCATTTCATTCACTATTTGAAGAAAAAAGTATTATTTCAAAATCTCCTAAAGCTTTCTGTAAAAACAATACCTAAATGTTAAGAACATTTGTTCCAATATTTTCATCTCCACTTTGAATATGTAGTGTTCAGAGGTAGAAATGAGCAAGAAATCAGAGCTATGATATAACTTTAGTACAAGATCAAATGTTTCAGTAATATAAAATGAAAGCTAATGTGTGGAAGCATAATGGTTACATGTATCAGGCTGCTAATACCAGCCTCTCCTAGTATAAAATAATTGGTGGAACCCAGAACACGTTACACAGTGTTACATTCCTAAAAGCACCAGCTGTCCTTACACAAACACACCTTGACTGCAGATGTTATTGTTCTTCTCAATACACAGTGTTTTAAATAATTAGTGATCTATTGTATCTAAGTAAGCAAAACTTTCAAAATACTGAGGTAAATTCATTATCTTTCAAAAATTTTAATACCAATATTAACATCGAATTAAAATTTGTCTTCTTCATTTATCAGTTTATCTCTTGCTGTATTCAGTAGTTTATTCCACCCAACTAACTTTCCTAAATTATTGCCTTATATCCTAAGACATTTAAAAGCACACTTCTCTTTGAAGTCAAGACTTCAGAAGTGGGAATACTAGCTTGCAAGAAGTCCTTAAGTTTATTCATTCAGAGCCAGGCACAAGTCCAAAGATGGAGAAGAGCACTGATATAGAATTCTTTATACTTGACTATTCATCATTTGGAAGCTAAATTTTGATAATTTATAGTAGCTGGCTAACATAGTTGCTAGTTATGCAAATGTAAACGTAATAGAAGTAAGAGGAAATGAAGTCATTGATATAATCATATAGGAAGTGACATAAGTGACATCATTGAGGGTTGTGTGACTTCAGGCTCCTGTGTAAAGTGATGATTAAAAGTAATCCATGCAGAGCTGGGCAGACTGAGTCCTACTTACCCAAACTCCTGTTTGTGCTCATTGAAGAGTAAGTTACTATGAAGTGGATTAAAAGCGGATGTCCACTGAAACTGGTAATTTCTACAGTATTCACAGTATCAGCCTGGGGCTCACAGGTAAGACCTACAAACACTCAAACATCTCTGAAAACAAAACTGCATACCAGATAGGGAATCTCTGATAGCACACCTGTCTTTATGCAACTGTCATATGAAACCTACTTTAAATGTCATTGATATCTCCAGGAGAGTCTTTATACTTACATAGTTGTGACATCTATATAAAAAATTCTGTAAATTAGCAGTGAGCATATTTTTGCCTAAGTTACAACTAACATTTTAAAATGTAAACCAAAGAACTCAGCTTTATATGTATTTCCAGTTACAAAGCAAACTTGACAAAACATAGTCGTAGATTTAGGTTTGACTGGAAAATATCTTGATTTTCTAATAATCAAAGCCTTAAACTTGTGTCCACTAATTCCGAATGAAAAGTATTTAGTTTATTCTTGAGTGAAAACTGGATGAAAAAATACCTAATCTCGTTTTTTAAAAGTATTTTATTACAATTCTTAAATATCTTGAATGCCTTGCCTATTTTTCTTTCACTTTTAAAAACCAAACTAACTATTTTACCATGGTCTCACTGAAATAGAAATCTTAACTGCAAGAGATATTTCAATTTTAAGTGGATATTCTTTTTACCTTTTGAAATGTAACAAACGTGCTCTTGATATGATGCCTGCTATAAGACACAAAGCAGAAGGTCTCCAAAATCAACCTATGTTATTTTTTTTTCAATGCTGTCTTAACAAGCACAGTAGGTCAAGTCATCCTCTCTCACTGTGAATGCATTAGTTCTAAACTATATTAATTTCCACCTTTTCTGTATATTCTTTATTTTATTTTTCTGATCAACCAAGAAGCTTCAACAGATATAATGGAAAGAAAAATATAGTATTTTCTGTACAAACATGTTTTATTCATTTTTTGATATAGCAAGTGAAAATGGAGTGTCCACTTGAGAAGATCAAGGTTCAGTGCAAGACTGAGTTTTCAAGACTGAACATTTCCCTCTAGACTACAGGGAGAAGCAGACAAATATAGCAAGATTAGCAATATTAGAATTATTTCTCAGACAGCTAGAAAATCCTAATCTAATCTGGATCAACCTGCTCAGATAAACCCAAGGCCTTATTTCCTGCATTAGGTTTATTCAGTCTCAAATGCAAAACAAGACTGATGCTGATGAACCATTCCATCATTTAGTATGAGAGATTTTTGTGGAGGGAAAAAAAAAAGCATACCCACTGTAATTTGTATTGCTTTTCTTTTTTTTGCCATCATGACTATATGTAAAAATGTACTTTTTCATTATTATTGTGATACCCTTCTGTGTTACTTAGTTGACTCCTGGCCAATGTACTAGCATTTAAATACTAATACTACCATTAATAAGAATGCTGTAGAATACTACCATTAATAGTAATACTAATACTACCATTAATAAGAATGCTGTAGAATACTACCATTAATAGTAATACTAATACTACCATTAATAAGAATGCTGTAGAATACTACCATTAATAGTAATACTAATACTACCATTAATAAGAATGCTGTAGAATACTACCATTAATAGTAATACTAATACTACCATTAATAAGAATGCTGTAGAATACTACCATTAATAGTAATACTAATACTACCATTAATAAGAATGCTGTAGAATACTACCATTAATAGTAATACTAATACTACCATTAATAAGAATGCTGTAGAATACTACCATTAATAGTAATACTAATACTACCATTAATAAGAATGCTGTAGAATACTACCATTAATAGTAATACTAATACTACCATTAATAAGAATGATGTTTAATGTGATGAGACAAATGAAACTGCACAAAGTAGCATATGTTTTTTTACTTTGTAAATGTATTACAGACTTCATTTTAAAGGTACCAGTGAAAAAATATGACTGGAAGTTTCGGGGTAGAAAATACTGGACATGTTATGCGCCATTTTATTTCATTATAATTATTTATAATTATATTGAATATATAATTATATTGAATATATAATTATTCATTTCAAGAAGAATTTCAATAAAATTTCATTATATTTATTTCTTCTTGTGAGAGCTAGAACTCAAATTAGTCACAGAACAATGTGTTGAACACATCTGGAACATCCACAACAAACAGCTTTCCAAATAGTTTCATGTTTTGTTTTGAGGTAGTTATGGTAAGCAAAGTTCCTTGAATGTTCTAAGCTGTATCCTCCATAATAATAGAAAGTGTCAAGCAAGAAATCAGGATCCTATTAAACACTGGTTTCAAGGGATTTTTTCTATGAGCACATTTATTTCACAGACTGTTGTGGGTTTTTTTACATTTATGATTTTAAGCTTTCTTTGTAAGCTTTTACTTACTTCACAAAAGTAATTTCATATTACATTCTTCAGTTCCGAAAACTCAGCTTGTTTCTAGATTCCTGTGAAATCAAAGAACCTGTGTGTCTGTCCACTAATGCTTTTCTTTTGCACTCCTGTCACAGAACAGCCAACCCTCACTTTCATCAAGCAGCAGCACTGTTCCTTCCCTTCAGTCTTGTCCATCTGACACAGCTGGTTATCTCAATGGCTATCCACGTCTGGCATATGGGATCTGTAGGTGAGAGCTTCGTGCCCCTGTGGGGAAACACAGGCCCAGCTTCAAGTCTGTACTGCAGCCCCATAGTGACTGTGTGGTCTGAGCAGTAACTGTGCCTCCTGGCTGCTGTGAGGAGTTACGCTCTCAGCTGCAGTTCACGCCAAGGCAGACTGAACCAGACAAATTTTATGGGGATACGGCAGATACAAGGGATGATCAGAAGCAGTCATCATCCTTGTGGGAGCTGGGCAAGGTGGGAAGAAGATGTACCCCATTTTATAGTCAAATGTTTGCAGGTAGTAAGTAAAACTTTTGTATTACCCCAAAAATGGAACTAAAGAACATTTGTCTGCCATTACTTTGATTACTTTGCTTCTTCTACTCCAGCTTGCCAAATAATGCATTTCAATGCATTTAGAATTCCTTTAATGAAATCTTTCTCTCACCTCTAAAGATAAGTGCCTTTTAGATTGTAAGCTTTTCAGGGCAGGGACTAGGTAATTTTATTGTGTATGATTATGGAGCTTTTTACACCATGAGCCCTCCTTGAAAATTGACTTTAATCAGCAATAATAGCGCTGCACAAATTCTTAAAATTTAGCTTTACTGGAAAGTTTCCTCTGCAAGCAAAAGGACAAGTGAAACTTACTCTGATGAATAGGAGCAACACAGAAAAGCATCAGAATAATTGTAATGGCCAAGTTCTGCTGGCTGCTGTGTAATGTAATGAAGTCAGTGCCTGCTGTGGCCAGATAAATCAAGTATCGCTTTATAGTTTGCAGCTGGACTTTTTAGTCAGATTACTCACAACAATGCTGTTCCCATTATGGCCATTATGAACAGCACATTCAAAAAATAAATAAATACACAATATGCTAATGTAATTTTGTGATGATTTAGTAGCAGCATGCAAAATGTGCCCAGTGGCTGCTGGGGTAGGCAGAGGAAATGTTACTGCTTGCCAGAACAAGGTGATCTATCAGTCTTAATACTTCAGTTACCCAAGGTCAAAATAAGAATCTTATGAGATTTTTCTTTTCTTCTGTGATTTTTGGGATCAATATCCAGGGGCAGAAGACATTTGCTGGTGTTTATAGTGCAAGTGAAAAAATGCTTTAAGTGCAGTAGGAAGACTTCAATCATTTTACCACACACAGAGACTTGCAGCACATTTAGAATAAGCAAAACCTTTCTACAGATTTCTCAACTCAAAATTTCCTCTAAGGTAAATGTCCTCCGACTATGTGAATGCAACAGCTACTTGCAGGTAAATTTCATGAGAGAGCTTACAAGTCTAAATGATATGGAATTCCTACAAATTTTATGCCACTGTGTAGGTGAACACCAATATTTTCTATTCACACAGTAAAAAGGTAGTTGTATCTCAGCTTATTACCAAACAGTCAGCAGCCAGACGGCCTGGCAGCACCTGGCAGCACCTTCAAACCATTCACATCATGTTTTCATTTGTTCAGGAAGGGATATAAAAAGAAATATTTTGCGTTTTCTCAGTTTTTAAAAGAGATACTTCTTGACCTCTAAGCCAGATCCAAGGGTCCTTTATACTAATCCTGCATAGCATATTGTTACTAATCCTGTGTAAATTTAGATAAAGCTAATTTCATTAATATAGATTATGTGTAGACTCCTTTGCTGAGTTCTGTAAAATGATAGAGGCCTGAACTTTTTTAACTTCTTACCTAGGATCTAAAGAGAAAATACTGCCATAGTGCAAACCATTGCTGTTTCTAACAGTAGCATTGTTTTTGTGTCAGTTTTCTTTTACCTAGATACGGAATGAAAACTGGTTCTCTTCCTCTGTTCACCCTTGCAGGAAGAGGATCTCTCTTCTAATATTACTTTTTTAATATTAACTATCTTGATTAGTCCTAAACCACTTTCAAATACCTAGAGCAACTACATTCTTTCCTGAGATATATGGTAGAGCCCATGCTTAGAAGCACTGTCCATATTGGAAAGAGTCGATGTTTTGATGGGACTACAAGGAAAAAGACAGCATTGATTGAGAAAATTCAACCAAAGATATGCTTATGCTTGTGTCAATTATTCTTACAAGCTGAAAAAGCATTCTGAAAGGCAGGCTTCCTTTTGTTGAAACTCTCTCAGCTTCTCTTTCTGCTGAATTTGAGTTTCATTTAGTACCTAGGCCTAGAAAAACGTTGGTTTACATAGATATCCTTTCTTGATCTTCAGGAGGTGTTTCTCTGGATGCAATCCTGAACTGCTGCTGTGTTTCACAGGCTCTTTCTCTGCAACCATTTCTTCTGGATCACCAGGTGATTCACAGTCCTCTCTGTGATTGTAAAGTTTAAGTCTAACCTCCATGAGGTTTACTTGCTCAAAGTGATTTTTATCTTTCAGGGGCTGAACAAAAGCACATCAGGACTTTCTATCTCCAGAGTTCACTAAGATCTGTCATTGATATGTGAATTTTTATCAGCAACAGTGCAGTTCTGAATGTTGTCTATATTTTAGCATGGTCAAGCTGATTTTTAGATCCAGAGTTAGAAGTAGGTCAGTGAAGCAGTAAGAATTATCAGAAGCTGAAAGCTGTCAACAAAATGTGGCAGCAGAGGTGTCAGGGACCATTATTGCCATTCAGTTGGTAGAAGCAGAGGTAGAGGGGCTATTCTGAATAAACAGGAACTGTTACTGTTAGTGGGAATAACTGCCATTTTCATCGAGTCCAGCTGAATGCTGGAGAAGAAGGTTTGTCCCAGGTCCTGAGAAAAGAGCACTTAGGAAATAAAAAGCTAAGAACTCAGGGCTATGTCTAGCTTCCTAGAAAACAGCTTTTGATATGCATGAAGTTCGGAGAGAATTTTCCCAGAGAAATGGTGAAACGTGCCAAATAACTCTACTTTCTGCATTGTGTTTGAATTTTCTACCTTTGACTTTGTCTCCACAATTTACATTGCATCTCCATTACGTACAACAATAAACAGATGACAGCTCATGTCTGTCTATAAAATTCTGAAAATAACAGCTCAAAACAAATGCATTTCAAACATATCTGAGAAGAAAATGACAGAACTTGCACTCCACAGATGTTACTCCTGCCTTTAATGCACTGCTGCTCAGATGCAGAAGCGATGAGCATCACATAAAATCTTGCAGAGAATGCAGTTAGGATATTCTCAAGTGGAGTGAAATCCCATTCAGAAAGGCAAAACAAACCCCATGCTCCATTTAAGCTCCAGTAAAACCCTTAGAATGTGACTGAAGTGGAGCTTGAATGATATACATGAAAGTCTTTTGCCTCTTTGTAGCAGACAGGATTTTACCCATGGTGATTCAATGACAGGCCTAGCCTATTGTCATCCATACTGAAGTGACTAATAATTTCTTCATAACAGTTCTACTTGTAAATTGAAGTGCCTCTCACTCACAAAGATAAATAGCAAATCATAATCAGTCATGTATTTCCACATAAAGAATATATGTTTTGACTTGGTTATATTCTTTATTTTATAGCTGTGAAGAAAAGCTATCTTATACACAATAGTGACATGACTGCTTGATATATTTTCATTTATTGTGATGTTGATCTTCATTTTTTTTTTTACTATGGCTACTACTGAAAATAACTAAAAACAACAAACAAACAAAAAAGAAGACAGGGAAAACCTTGTCTAAAGCAAGGTTTTGAAAATAAAGCATCTATACTTCGGGTGATTTTGCCAACCTTGACAAATCACAATGAGAACAGACATATTAAACTGTCTTGCTGAAGTTTTCCCAAGGAATAAGGAAGAAAATTCAATGGGGAATAAGGCTGTTTCTTTTGTTTTTCACTTGTTTTCATAAAACCAGAATATTGAGGACAATAAAACAGAATATTGAGGACAATATACAAAAATAAGTATTTGAAAATAGTTTCTCAATGATCTTTTACATGTGACTATATCCTGTCCTGGATTTTTTTACCTATTTCTATGCTTTTGGGTCCAGCTAATGAAACAGTCAGTAACACAAATCAGAAAGCTTTAAAACACCAATTACATTTTAAATTATTTTACTATTTTCAGAAACATAATCATACTAAATAACTCAAAATTGATTGATTAAAAAAGTGAAGGATAACAATGGAAATAGCTAAATGGTGAATCTTTACTCAGACCTAACAGACTCTGTCTTGTTCCAAACATTTTGAATATCTGTTTCTCATTTAAACATCAAAAGGGATCTTTTTGACTCTTTAGGCAAACCTATTAAAATAGATAAAGATTTCAAAGTTTTATTAAATATTCAAAAGAACCACGTCATGAAGAACAGTGTATATTTGAATCTGACCAAACATTGCACAAATTGTCAGCAACAATTTTGACCATGGCTATGGCCTATTTTACTTTCTATTCAAAGATCTTAAGATCTGTTCTCCATATTTATCTTTGCTTCAAGTTTTATGTATTTCCTTCTATTCCCATGTTATTTTTAATTTATTTTTTAAAGTTATTATTGTTATTCCTACTATTAAAAATAATGAATTAGAAAGCAAGAGTGAGAGGCTGGACTGCAACTGTTATTAATTGGCTTTTGTCATTTAGAGGGTATTTAGAACTCATTTCAGTTGCCCATAGAGAAACATGTACTGTGTGTTTAAATACCCCTGGCTAACCTGCCTGTGCTTCAAGCCCTGTTAAAAGTGAGCACATAATGCCTGGTAGGGCCTACCTGGCACCTACAAGGTTTGCCTCAGATAATGCCTGCCATCTTAAATGAAAACTGTTGTCTCAGTGTAGACAATGAAAGTCCACCTCTAAATCCATATGAGCTTAACTTTCTACAAAATGCTGTGTGAGATAGTCTTCAACAACACCCTAAAAAAAAATAAAAGCAACCCTGCTCTTTGCCCTGACTGTGCAAAGAGACATGAAATATCCAGAGAGCTGTAAATCAGATGTGGTCCATAACCATTTAAGCCCTCTACAGCTTTTGAAATATTTCACTAGTAATAATTTCAGCAGAGGGTCAAAGGATGTCCTCACTAATTATATCTTGGCTGTTGACAAACTATACCATAATTTCAACATTGTTCTGCCTTTTTTGCTTGCAGTATTGTTTAATGCCCATCAATATAAAACCTCTCTTGATATAAAAAAAAAAATAATCCTCAAATCTTTTTTGTATCGTTATGTACAAGCAATGAAAGTTAAAACTAGAAATGATAGTTAAAAGTCAGCAGCAATTGATAAATTTTGCTCACAAGATAGAACTTTAAGTAATTTATGATCATTTCTGGATGGTCATAAATTACCGCAGTCTCTGCACTACCAATATCTTGCCGCATGAACTCAATACAAATATATTCTGCTTTTCATTGCATTTTATTTTTCCACAAAACATTTTAAAAGAACACTTTAAAGAAACCCTGTAGTTTGTAGTTTCAAGTTCCAAAAATCGAAAATGGACCTTACATAGAGGAAACAATGTTAGTATTGGTACTGTTGATTGCATGCAAACATGTGAGATATATATAGATATATATAGAGAGAGATATTTTTTTTTTTCATCTTTATATGAAGGCCTAGAAAATAGAAAAAAATGTAAGAAGCAAACTAATGCTTGTAGTTTTGCAATCACCTTTCTCTGTATGAACTAATGCCATCATATAAGACAGGCTCTGTCAGTCTCTTTAACCTGCAAATTTCTTGAGTACCACAAGATGATGGAAACATCTTCTTTCCCAACTTCTGCTCTAGCTTATCCTTAGTTCTGAAGAGTTTTATCCCAGAATTTAAACAATAAAATCAAAGCACATTTAAAAGAGAGCTGCGTAAGGCTCTTCCTTCCTTGGTTTCATGACATTGCACATAAGGAGTGTTGTGTGTGGCTTATATTATTCATGGGATAAAATATGGATAAAAATATTTCAGTAGTGCCAGTAAGGATAAGAATAGTGAAGACAATAATACAGGTTTGTAAGAAACAATCATGATTGTGGGATATACAGACTGCACTATGGGTAAGGCCCATTGCTAGATATCCTTGGTTAGCTGTCTCCCAGGTATTACAAATCCCCAGCACGCGGCGGTGCCAAGGGATCTGTCTGTGGAAACTCTCCTAGAATCACAGAATATCCAATTTGGAAAGAACTCATCAGTATCATCAAGTCCAGCTCCTGGCCCTGTGCAGGGCATCCCAAGAATCACCCCATGTGCCTGAGAGCACTGTCCAAACACTTCTTGAGCTCAGGCAGGCTTAGTGCTGTGACCGCTTTCCTGGGGAGAGGTCTCTCAGAAACCTGAATCTTTGCTACTAAGTCTGCCCATTCATGAAAGAATGAAAAGCTTAGCAAATCCCACAAATCGTCTATAAACTCTCTCTAGACTACTTATGGGTTACTTTAGCTCTTAGCCTATAATAAGAAATGAGAAATCTGTTCTTTATTTTTTTCCTTTATGGAGAATTTTCATTAAAAGGACATGAGCTGAGCATTCATAATGAAAAAAACAAAAGATTCAAAGTGGTCTTTTACTTTCCTGAAAACTGGTTAATCGCTAGTCACAGCTGTGTAACTGCTTGTTTTTGGAGTTGGTCTACTTCCTGTAAGTAATTTATTATTCATTTAAAATATCTGCTGGTGTAGACATGAGAGATAATATAGAAATATAAAGCTGTAATTAGATTGGTCCCATTATTAAGAAAAATTTGGCTTAGATAATTATTACACTAGAAGTGGTTTGGCTTCTGCTAATGATCAGAGAATTAGTGGCATTTTTCTGTCCTTTCAATTTATTACAATTCATATATAAATGCACTGAGGAAAAAAAAACAAACACAAAAGAACTTTGGCTCAATTTTTTTCACTGAAGGTGTAAAAACTAAAGCACAATCAAAACAAAACAAAATTACTTTTTACTAACTAAAACATCAAACTTCAGGGTTGTATTTTCTCAGAAACTGAGAAATCACACAGAACACAGGGTTAGGTCTTTAGAAACAATAATATTCTGATTAAATAATTGTTTTCATTAAGGGGCTTGTTTAGAAGAGCAACTAGACCAACTTTTAATGCCCCTAGTGCATCATAACAGAGCCTCTTTCCCTCTACCATAGGACTTCAAAAGATCACCTCTTCTATTAGAGAGGAGTTTTTCTCAGTGCTACTTCCTAACAGAATTTTAACAGATTGTAAGTTATAAAAGATAGTTTATGATCACCCACATAAATTACTATATAGTAGATTTATTACTTAACATAATTTCACACTTTAGGCAGAGAATTGCTTTCTATATGCAAAGCAAAAAAGAAAAAAAAAGTGTAATTTACTGCATTAGATCCTACTGTAGCAGAAAACTTTTCATATGCGTGCAATAATAGAAAAAACTATAAAATGGTAATCAAAACATTTATGCAAGATGAAATTATCTAATACAGTAAAACTAGATACTCAAACATATTTCCTTGTTAAATCTTTTAGTGATATATACTGTTCAATAGATTAAAGAGATTCAGTGTGTAGGTAGTCAGTATAATCCATATTTGAAATATTAACATATTATTTTCTTTTTTAACTGCAAAGTATAAAAATTATAATACATTATTGTAGTTTTGTATTTAAAAGCCATTAACTGTGATAATTACAAGTTTAGCACTAAGTAAAGTTATAGTCAATACATATATAAATAAGTATTGCTTGTATTACATAAAAGTACACACAGAAAGTATGAAAACAGAAAAAGAAATAAAAAGCAAGACCATAAGAATTTGGAAGGTTAATTTGATTGTGATAATCAAAAAATGCATATCTTTAAAAAGGTCTACTGTAATCATAGTATTGCCTTTGTATCTTGTTGATTTTGAACCTTTTGCTTCTTAATGAAATTTTGATCTCTCTGTATTATATTTATTTACTATTTTGCTATATTTACTACTTAGACTTGGTAACTATTTCCTGTCCACTGAAATCCTTTCCCCTTCAAGTTAGGCCAAGTTTTCAATTATGTCATCTTTTCTCACTAACTTTTATGGATGTAGTTCTTCTCTGGAAGAGTTATTAATTTATGAAGTAGCCAAAGCAGACCCCTGGTGCAACTCTAAAGTAGCGTGCAAATATTAAGTAAGTTGTTAATATGTTTACTTTAAACTCAGGCACAGACATACTGAAATAATGTAATGAAAGCAGTGCACAATCATTTTATAACATGCTAACAATGCTAATAACATAATTATTACTCAAATATGTATTAATATTTTATGAGAAAGTTAAGCCTAGAGAGAGAAATATAATGCATAGTCACAAAGGTGCAAATGGAGATTTGTGATATAGCTGTACAAAAAGAATACAGAAAAATGTGCAAGAAGTAAGATCTATCAGATCAGAGTGAAGGTTGCAGAAGAGCCAGGAGAGATGGCTGCTGGGACCAGAACTGACAAGGTGCCTGGTGAAAGCAGGATAAGTCTTGCTCCTCATGAAAACATCAAATATGTCAGGCCATATGAGATCACCACCCCTTATTTTGAGGAGAGAGAGGAGGAACATAAATCACTGCTGATGGTTAGGGATAATCAGGAGTGAAAGAAGGGGACTACTTGATTCCAGCTTCCATCCTTGAACAGCTCTTAAGTATTGCCATCTCAGCCTCAGCAACTAATGACCATAAAGACATCAGTGTTGGCTGCACAGGATGAGCACAAGAAAGGCAGAAAAAGAAGGGTAACTAAGCAAGATACAAGGATCCCCCACATACTGCAAGTGGACAACTTCCCATTTAAGCTTGTGAACATGAACTTTTTACTTTCATATATGAGATATATTACTTTATGGCTCTCTCATTCAGCTTGGCAATAAATCAAGCTGTTCTTATTACTTTAATATGCTGAGATCCCTTTTATTATTACTGTCTGCATAACTTACAGTTTAGCATTTGGTTCAAGTTCCTCACATAGCAGCAGAGTTTGAAGAAACGCGTTAGGGGGCACAGGACTCTATCTTAGTGAACATGGAGTCGCTGGGTTTTGTAAAAGACCACAGATAACAAAACAGATATAACAAATCTCAGGATTCTTCATGATCTTCCTAGATTTTTATTTGCCTTCCTTAAATCACTGAGTCATTCCCCATAGTGGCTTGGGTGAGAGAATTGGAAGAGTAAAAGTGAAAAAAACCTGAAAAGGCTGAGATGAAGGCAGTTTTATAGGGAGAGCAAAAGTTGCTTGCTCAAGCAAAGCAAAATAAGGAATTAATTTACTCTCTGTTCAGTTCTTTTTCATTAAATGAGCCATCTATGACTTCAGAATCAGAATTAAGTGTAGAAGAATATACACCTGATACGACAGCAAGGGCCTTGAAAACACAAACACAACAGGCCTCAAGGCTATAAGAAGATAGAAGTAGTTATTTGGTGTTCATTGAAGTAGCATAACCTTGGCAGCTGTTTAACGTTGGTGTTAGAGACACAAAGAGATTAAACCCCAGTTTTTCAAAACATAAAAAAGACCTGATACTTTGTAAATTAGAATGCAAGATGGTATGAGAGAGTGGTTAAGAACAACGTGTAGAGTGGATTAGCAAGCATATAAAAGTGACTTCAAGATGACCTATGATTTAGGATGAAATATTGATGTGGCAGTCCTTTGTCTTCTGGGGACTGATGCTAATGACTAACAATAATCTTCCTTCCTTCCTTCCTTCCTTCCTTCCTTCCTTCCTTCCTTCCTTCCTTCCTTCCTTCCTTCCTTCCTT
>VZSE01002700.1:717656-817425 GCA_013398275.1 Promerops cafer | reverse complement strand
CCCTCCCTCCCTCCCTCCCTCCCTTTCTCTTCTTTTCTTTCTCTTTCTTTCTTTCATCACAATCAGCATAGCATGAAATAATGTGCATGTGTGGGCAAAAAAAAAAAGTTTTCTCACATTCCAATCCTACTTCAGTGCTCATCTCTACACAGATTTTTTACCAGTCTTATGTTTTTGCTTTCTTTTCAGAGACTATTGGGTATTTTTATGTTTCTATGCATCATAAAAAAGACTGGACTGTTGAAACGATCAAAGCAAATTTTTTAGAAATATTGATATTCAAGTCCTCTACTTGGGCACAAATTTCATAAAATCTCAACTGAATTCTGAAATAAAATCTCCACAGATTGTTGAAATATTGTCAATTCCTTGTTACTCTTTGAACAACTACTATATAAAGAAGGTAACAAAGCATTGACTGAGTTCTATATCTGTACTCTTCTGAATGGAAAGGATAAAGAAAGAGGTAATCTATTAAGGAGTAAAACCAAAGGAAAAAAAAATCCACAAAATGCAGCTCATGTCAATTCATAATATACCAGGATAAGTGACATGTGAAAATAATGACAATGTTATTAATAATGTCGCTACTAATAATGATGATGTAGAACGAGGTAAGAGCTGATGATATTTCTAGGGAACTTCTTCCTATTATGATGTTTTCTGGTGAAGAGCAAGCCAAAAACTATGTAATTATATCCTGGATGGTAGTTATGCAGCTTCTAAAAATAATTTTTAAATTGTTAAAGCTTCAGCTGACCAAAGTTCAAGGTATCTTTTATATTCTGGAAATACTAGTCAAGTTTTGGGTTTTGCACATTAATATTTCAGGACTGGAAGGGGGGTGGGGGGTGTAAAGTATGAAGAAGATGAAATTTAATGAGTAATATTTTTCTTCTCAAAATTCCATCCTGCTCTTTCTGTTACACCACAGTGCACTTTAATAAGACAAGTACCATGAGTTGCTGATGGGAGTTACTGAGTTGCTCTCCTAGTTACTTTTTGAGAGACTTGTATCTGGGCTGAATAGTGTTGTTTCATGTGTAGATCAATCAAAAATGAATATTCCCCTTGCAGCTTTGAGAGAGGTAAAGCAGAACAAAAATATAAAGAATTCATAGCACACTTTTTGTTTGAGAAAACTTTGATAGACCTGAAGCTATGAACCCAACTCAACTGTTCATGAAAAATATTTAAAACCTTCCTTAAATTAATTTTCTATCTCAAAAGATATGAAACAATTTAAAACTTACTTAGTTCAAACTGAAAGTATTCTTTAACATTTTTTTTGAGTTATAACTAAATTGTAATATCCCTAGTTCAAGCCAGAAATAAGATAAAAGAAATGTATTATTTTTTTAAAATAAGAAAAATAATCTTCAAATTCAGAGAGAGAAAATATTTATCCAGTCATTCTACCCACACAGGTAGTAGATTAATAGAAATTATGAATCACAAAGGTAGAATTAAAATAAAAAAAATTAAAAATGTAAACCACGCCAATTAATTGAGATTTAGACATTCATTGAGGCATTAATTGTGGCATTCTGGGGATCTGAGCCTGTCTTCCCTCTGATCGTCACACTCACACCAGTGAAGAACGAACTTGGCTAAAACCGAACAAGATTTACAGTACTGGAATCAGGAGTGATTCAAATATGCAACATGCAACAATCCAATACCTCATACCACTGCTCCTGCTTGAAAAACTTAGTGGGGAAGAAAGCCAGAGTCATGGATTATATGGTGGGAAGGAGAGTCTGGCATCGGTTAGTGGATGGTGAGAAATTGCTTTGTGAATCACTGTTTTTCCCTTTTTAGTATCACTAAGAGTATCATTATTAGTATCATTATTATTATTATTATTTACCATTATTACTGTATCTTAGTTTATTTCCAATTATTAAACTCTTCTTATCAAAACATGCAAGTTTTACTTTTATTCTCCTGCCCACTCTCCCAGGGTGGGGAGGGAGACAGGGAGGTTGAGTGAGTGGCAGTGTAGAGCTTAATTTCCAGCTGGGCTCAAACCACAAAGGCTGTCAAATCCATGTCCCTCTATTTTAGAGACAAGCATTTGTGAGGATGGTATCAAATTTCTTACTTCTAGACTCTTTGATTTATAGAAAACTGTCAAAATTATTTTGAGATTCAGCTGTACTTAATGAGACAAACATAATATGGGAAAGATAATGTCTCTATCTTAGGCCGAATGCTTCTTTTTATTAAGAACTATGGAATAGCTTGTATCTGAAGTATCTTTGTATAAAATAATTTTCTTTACTTCTCTGTATCAGTTTCTAAGAAAATATCTCTGAAATTGTTCTTTCATCCTTTAACTTTTTCTTATAAATGAAATTTTAATAAAGTAGTCATAAACCGGCAAAGTTATAAAAATACACATTTTAAGAGTGGGTAAAAAACCCCAAAACCATTGTTCATAATGTTTTTCATTTCTTTTTTCTTTTTTTTTTAATTATGACAGAAATGATGGTAAAATTATTTGGTGATTAATAAACCACTCCCTAAAGTCTTTGTTGAAATGAGAAGTGAAAGTAATTAAGAATGATGTCCTCTAAAGACAGCACCGACAGCAAAAAATCTATTCATAGAATATAGAACAACTAACAACTAATGTATTTTTTTCCTGTTTTTGGAGGCTACAAAGTAAGTTGAATGTATTGATTTACCATTAAGTGAAATTATGTCTGATTATTTTAAACCTTGTAATTATTTTTTTAACAGTAAACTGTGGATGAATCTGTAGATATGTTTTAAATGAAGCTTCATCTATAACTCATTGCTAAACTTCTCTGTAATCTTGTGATCAATTAAGATACCCTAAATTCCCCAGTATAACCACACAGTGTTGGAATTTTTAGCTTTTATGCAAATAGAAGTCATACTTAGGAGTTGAAATTCATATTGGTAGTTCAAAACGAATCGTGTGTTTAATGCAAATTTCTGACATTCTGTATGAAGTCATGTTGTTTTTCGGTCAGAATATGTCACATTGTGTCATGTCACAAACCGTCCTGAATGGTACTACTGTAACAGGCCGTGACAAACCAATGAGACATACATAAAGAAATGAAATATTTTTAAGACTATTTTGCAATCACTTGAATCGCAAGTATCCAGTTTGAATATTACACTTCAAACAGATGAGTGTAATTTTAGCTGCATTTGTGCCTAACTATCAAGTTAAATCTCCTTTCTTTATACAGAATTATCCTTCACGTATGTGCAGGTATAGGTATATAAATACACATGTGTGTATATAAATTTTGGTCTGTGTAACTTGTAGCATTTTGTAGTGAATCTTAGCACAGTAGCAAGGTGTCCCCACTCTGTCACTGCGTCAGTGTTAAAAAACACAGCTAATGAATTGATTCTAATGGGTAGAGTTATGTCCATAGCAGACCTTCACATCCATACTTGGAGTACTGTCCTGTGGTTTTCATACCCCATTATTTCTTTTTAGGGACAAGGATAAAAGGACTTATTTAAAAGCTTCCTTTCAGCTGCAAGTGACAGTTACTATACTGTTCTACCCTGAAGGGAATATTTTAAAGAGAATGACTGTCACACTCAAGATAACTTATCTAAAAAGACTAGTCAGGAGTTCTGATCATAAGAAATTATTTTTTTAAGATAAATTTTCATGGGCATCCAAGGAAATATTGCTTCAGAAAAATCAATAAAGACTAAGAAAGACTTAAAAAATTTAGATTCTCTTGAGAGTATACATCACAAGTGGGAGGTTTTGATCTGCCTCTTCTCAAGTGTCACAATTTCAAACCTTAACATGAAGAAAACATTTTCTTATAACATTGTCAGTAGCCAGCACATTAGCTATGTCCAAGTCAATTAGTTCTTTCCCAGACAAATCTGCTTTAGACGGAACTATCTGAAAGCCTTGGAGATGTGAGAAGCTGTATCTGTATACCTCAGGGTCCCTGATTGCCTTTATATTTAGTATAATAGACATATTCAGTGGAATCCCATCATTATTTTTAATTAATTACCATATAATTTATTTATCAAACTCAAATCTGCTATAATATTGGCTCTTTTAATTGATTGTAAAGACTCTTTTCATAGAAAAGAACAGAATTTCTAAATGTTAGGCACTAACAATTATATAAATTATAGTAAATATTGTTTGTATTCAGTGCACCCACATCAAGCTGATGGATGTCACCCAGTTTAGTGCTTTGGATGAGACTCTAAACTTTAAAAAGTGAGGGAAGTGAGGCACTAGAACAGTTTACCCAGGGCAGTGGTGGATGCCCCATTCCTTATGGGAGGCAAGTTGATCAGGGGTCTGATCAGCTTGGTCTAGTGGAAGGTGCCCCTGACCATGGCAGAGGGGGTTAGAAGTAGGTGATCTTTAAGACCTTCTTCAAGCCATACCATTCTATAATTTTATGATTCTATAAGTAGACAGTAGTTTAAATATAACTCAAGTATGACTCTGTAGAGTGTTGGTTACTTTTGGTCTCTTTTCAAATTATACTCCTTATATAACATGTAGATGATATCAGAAATAAATTACAGCCCTAGATTTAAAGCCATAATTTTTCTGCTGGCATATATGCACAGAGTGATCTAATAGTTCTTGATCTTGCAGCTAGATCTCCAGAAATCTGAAGTTTAGCTGGTAAAAAAGAGCATTTAGTCAACAAATATAAATAACTGATAATATCGTACTGCCATTAGGCAAATGTCTTTGTGGAGATAAACACTGACTGATGTAATTCACACCATCTAGGGAATCAAGCACATAAGTCAGAAGTTCTCTGCATAAAATTTGCGATTTTCGTCAGACCAGCATCATGTGTTTTGCTTTAGTGCCTATAAGAAGGCCTCTGGGACTTACTAACCTTTATGGGAAAAGTCTTTTATAACTTATTACCTGTTCTAGAGGGCTTTTTTTAGCTTCCTGTAAAATTTAATAGAGGATAGAAGTGCCATAAAATTCTACAGGAGATGTGACATCTTATAGGAGAACGACAATTCTCATCCAGTTCCCTAGATATAACTTCTGCAGTATTACTTCTCTATATCACAGAATCACAGGATCAATTAGGTTGGAAAAGACCTCTGGCATCTGACTGAGGCTGAACTCAGTCAACTCAGACATAGGTTGAGTGAGTTCAACCTATGACCAAACATCTCCTTGTCAACTAGGCCATGGCACTAAATGTGGCATCCACTCTTTCCTTAAACCCCTCCAGGGATGGTGCCTCCACCCCCTCCCTGGGCAGCCATTCCACTGTGAAGTGTAATTTCCAACTCATTTATATTTTGTCCTTTTCAGTCTTGTTAATTTGTGTTTTATATGGCTGATGTATACATAATAACTTATATTTTCTTCAAGCATATAAATAATAATAATATTATGTGCTTCTTAAGGTATTAGATTCCTAAAAGAACTCTACCAGGCATAGTTGTAGATGCTTTTAAAGAAACAATATATAAATATTCCACATTTTTTAGATTCAGTCATTTTTGTACATTGATTTCTTTTAAAATTTTTAGTGAAAAATTAAGCTCCCTTAACTGGTTACAAGTACTCACTCCTTTTAAAATGTCGTCTTAATAAGCTGATTTTGCACTTTTTAAAGATAATGTTTTAATGGGAAACCGTTTTATTGAAAAGCCATTGTTCTAACTGGTTATTAAACAATTCAATTGATTTCCATTCAAATAAGTTATATGAATGTCTGTACACCATCAAATACAGCCATGGAAAGACATGTTCGTAAGAGAATCCATGCTTTTCTCACACACACCTGCAGAAGACAGATACATTTTCTAGCATAAATTCAGGAGAATTAGGGAAAAAAATGGCAACGAGCTGTTTTGGATGTGTTTTAAAAGGTTTAAATTGAATTTCTTATCATCACAAAAGTTAAAGGTGAAAATGTGGATAAGTTTTCCCATGAATGATCACTAATTATTTTTGTAAATGGCATTTTATATTATAAAAATATTTCCATTTCATATAGAATGGGAATTCGGGTTAAATTAAGGTGTGCATGCTGTGAGGCATACTAGGCTAATCATGTCAAGGTCATTCTGTGTAAAGCTGGAGCATAGGATCTCAAAAGGACTGTATTAGCTTTGGGGCAGGTGTTTTCTGTGGTGCACTCCCAAGTCTTGATTCCCTATGCACATCCTGCTTAGACCAAGGCTGCAAAACCCAGATAGTTATTGATGACGTTATAATAGGCACTTAAATTTTTTTAAATAAACTCAGAATACGATAATATCTGTAGCTCTGCAGTAGCAGTATGTTTAGGGAATTGTTGATAAGTACATTGGCCCTGTAGCTCAAGTCTGTCATTAATGATGAAAGACTAGAAAGGGAGCTTTCTGCAGTTTATCTGATAAGCTTGGCAGTAAAGCCTGGAGCTCCTTACCTTAAACAATATGAGGAACACAGGCTGTTTAAAAAAAAAAAAAAAATTAGCCCATCTTTGAGCAAAGTGCCAGGCCCCGGAGATATAAAAAAGAAGATGCAAAGAACCAGATTCAGAACAGATGTTGGAGCTTGTCCATTTTAACATTAACCACACTGAGCTGACAGACAAAAATGAGATCAAAGCAAGAGTAGTATCTCAAAGGCTGTTTTCAGAGATGTTTATTAGGATTAAAGTATTTGGGCAAGCCAATATTCTTTATTTTCTTTAAAAGCTACTTCCATCTTACTTCAAAAGTCATGTCCTCGTTATACTTAAGGGCTCAAAAAATTGGAAAAAGTTGGAGAGAGACTTTTTACAGGTGTCTCTAGTGAAAAGACAAGGGACAAGTTTTACATTGAAAGAGGGTAAACTTAGATTGCACATAAGGAATAAAATTTTACAGTGAGGGACATGAGGCACAGGAACAGGTTGCCTAGAGAAGCTGTCCCATCTCTGGAAGTGTTCAAGGCCAGGTTGGATGGTGCCCTGACTAACCTGACTCAGTGGAAGGTGTCCCTGGCCACTGCAAGGAGGTTGGTACTTGGTGATATTTAAGGTCCTTTCCAATGCAAACCATTCTATGATTCTATTTGTCTCTTAGTGAATGGTGAGAAAATGTTTTGAGTTTCTTATGTGAAAGATTCTGAGTAGAAAGTTCAATAAATAATGTGACTTACATTTTTATAACTTATCCTCCTGATAAGGCCCAACATACTGCATAACATACACACATCCTCACTTGTTTCACCACTGAGTTGCACAAATACATGGCTGGAAACTCAGAAGTAGCCTTACAGCCCACAACACTAAAAGACAAAAGTTCCCCTTTGCAGCTAACTTGAGCAGAAGCTGCTATTATATTCTGTAATTTTGATTTTTTTAATGGCCAAGAAAAATGGAAATACAACAATCAAAGATTAATTACAAAAGGAGATATTCCCAAAATGTATTAAGGCTGAGAATACAGATAACAAATATTTTTAGGTTAATTAAACAAAAAAAAGAAATCAAGTAATCCCCAAAGAAACAAATCTCTTTCACATAGAATAATGTGTATATCAATTGTGTGTTTTCCTAAATGTCATACAGAAAATGTAGCATGACAAAAGTTTGAATAGTGGCAATAACCTTTCAATGACAACTAAAATTTTATTTTATTTAAAGTAACTATACAGTCCTGTAAATTTAAGTTTCATTTCTATAAAGTATCAAATGATGAATGCAGAATTTTTATACAATCTGATCCTGAAGATACCCTAAATAATCCTGTTATGTCATGTATAAGATCTTTACTGGGATAAAACCTAACCATACCTGTCTCCATTAAATAGAAAAAAAAAAAACATTTTTCCTAAAATATAGTTTTCTAAAAGTAGAATTATTATTAAAAAAAAATAGTAGACAGATTGTGAAATGACTATAAGACCACACAGATGTACGGATGTGTAAATGGAGTACTAAATTTTATGAGCAGAGTTTGTGGAGCCATTTTGTTGGATTTGAGTCAGAAAGAGCCATTTCAGTGCATTCAAGAGACAGGAAAAGAAATCTCCATCAACCCAAAGGCTAGCAAAAAGTTTTCTTCAGGGAAAATATATCCACTTCTCATGTCTCCCATTTTAGTATTTAGTTTAATGCACATCATGTATTTGGCTTCTGTCTGTGGTTTTCTTTCCCAGCATAATTTTTGCAGCAGATTTGCCCTGAAGCATTAACTACCCTTGATCGTTCTCTCTCTTACTGTGTGATTACTTGCTTAGCATAATGAATTTTCTGCTTTTTTAAATTAGTGTGGTGTCACAGGAGCTACTGTCAAAAAAGTTGACTTTAATGCAATACGATAATATCAGTAATGGTAAGAACATATAGAATGTTAATGTGACTACATTTCAGGTGTCCTGAATAACCTTTCAGAATTTTTGTGTTTTATTTTGGACAATAAGTTTTGACAAGGCAATTAAAAAATTCAGATCTGTAATATGAATAGAGCAAAACAAAGCTGAACAAAATTTCCCAACAGAAAAATTTATTCTCTTTAGAACAAATTGTTAAAAACCCCCAATATCTCATTAGAAAAGGCTAATTTTATCTAAGTTCTTCTAATACTGACCTGACTTACTATGATATCAAATTATGATTATCTTCACTCATAAACTGTATATTAATATACATTATATTTCAGCAACATAATTAATCCTGTAGCCTTCATTATGCTTATAAATTATGCATTATGTTACACATTTTAAAAATAGAATTATTTTATATTATCAGAATACATTTTTTCAAGAAACTCCTGAGATTAGGTCACATTTTTTATTTATTTGCAAATTCTCAAGATTTTACTTTTAGCTCAAATACACAATGCAGTTTTATTAACTGGAATTTGAGGTGACCTAAATTCAAATTGCTGACCATTTGTTATGTGACTTTGTAGCACAATAATATTGAACGTTGCTCTATCACCGCTTTGTTTGATTTTATTAATGTACTAAAACTGTGAAAGAATTCTGGAACATGGATAATTTTTAAATCAATAACTACATTTGACAGTGAAGAAGTTTTAGGTTTTCACTGATCTGGGCAGAGAAAAGTTTAAGCAACATTACAGCAGAAATAAACCAGCATAATATTTATATTCTTTTCTTTCCTACTGATTCATGTCAAAAATAATGCAGTGAAGAAGTTATTAAAGGACAGAAAGACAGTCTTTTCTTTAAAAAACACTGAGCAGTTAAATTGTATAATCCCACTTAATGTTTTGAGTATATGTCCATATAAATTCAGGGATTAAGTGAGAAACAAATGAATTTATGAATATTTTTTATTCTCTTGTCAGTAGCAAATATTTCCTCAACATATGTTACACAAATACAGAAAGAATGCTTCTCATAAACAAGCCATTGAAATTCTGTTCTTTTGCATAATAGAGCTGGATTAGTTCTGTTCTGCTTAGTCTCCAGGCCCAGGGAAATGCAAATGCACATGTGGGTGTCTAGCTCATACACTATACTTCACTGTATTTAAGAGGTCGTATAAATGTTATGTTAAAATTTCATCTGCTTTCACCATTTAATACCACATTATGCATATAAATCCTGATATTCTCACGTTTTTCCTAATATCAGAACGCATTTATATACATTAATCAGAATATTTCAGTGTTAAACCTGTTAATGTAGTTCAAATTTATTGAAATTATTACTAACTTTCAAAAATAGGGAATGCTAAACATGATAATTATAAGGCCTTGAAAGAAGTTTGGAACAGCCTGTGATCTCAAAGAAAAATAAAATCCAGTCCTAAAATAACTAACCTAAACAAGGTTTTTACACTTGGTAAGGATAATGAAGTTCTCAGTACATACTATCTACTTTATTAATTATGGAAACCTTCTTTTTTTTTTTTTTTTTTTTTTTTTTTTTTTCCAAAACTGGAATATAATTTAAAATCTAATAGCTGAGAACAAATGTAAATGTTTCTGGAAGTATGAGATTAATAACTCTGGCATAAATTAACCATTATATATGGTTTAGGTTTATATATGGAATATATTGGTATATTTTTCACATACAGCTTTGCCACCACACTTCATTTCTGATCTACAAGATCACTTCTATTCAGCTCTTGTGTCTCAGCCAATTAATGAGTGGTAGGTGAGTCATGTTTGTGAACAGATTCAAATAGTTATTTCAGATATTAAGCAAATATTCTCTAGCTTTATATTATTTAGAGTCTTGACCTAGGAATTCTGAGGTAATCACAGTATTCTTGGGGTTTCTGTCTCTTTTTTTGTCAGCAAAAAAGTGGAGCTAGTTGAATGCTGTTTGTTATGTTTTTCTTGTGTCTGGATGATTTATACAAATTCATTCCTGTATTTTCCTTATCATCCTTTCTGCTAACTAATTTGAATATTTCTCTTTAATTTTTCATTATATAAATCTTAGTGAAGAAATATGGGGGCTTTAAGGCTTTTATACACCTCATAAAAATCCTTCAATTATTTTTCACAGTGTAACATCCAAAACTCTCCAGCACACCCTGCGGCTGGATCTGCATTTCAGTACATCCTGCTGTAGGCATATTGGACTTGTTGGCCTCATTTCATTTGCAAGGAAAATATGCTTCAATTATCTCCATGAAGAGACCTGCTAGAACATATTTTTTTATTTCCCCCCTGTGGAAGGAAATTTGCATGTGCAGTGGAGTGGTGAGCTAGCATAGTTCCCCACAACACGGAGCTGAGACTGCAGCAAAATACACTTTGTGCCAGAAACGAAGGATGCAGTGCAGAGCATCCTCACCTCATAGGCATAGCCTTTTTCTCCATAATATATATCTTGGGTAGTTACATGTCACCATCCTGCCATATTTTTTCATGTCTCATCCTCATGGATTACAACACTACTAATAAATTAATTGAGTTTGCATCATGAGGTAAACAGACACAAAATGATAAAACTCACAAAACCCCCAAAAGAAAGGAAAACATTGTTCCTAAAATTGAATTATCTTGTTTTTCAAAGAATGTAAATGTCTAGAATTATTTACCTCTGGTCAATGTTAATGCTCAAATAATAATTTGGAATTTTCTGAGAGAAAACCAGCTATTACAGGCTAAATTGTTCAAAAAATCATTGCAGCAATTTAGCAGTATAGTTGATTGAATTCCAGTGCCAAGGTACTTTCCCTGTTTATGTATAACTTTGCAATAGAAGTGTAGCTACTACATATTTTTATATGTAGTATAATATGGGATGCTGAGCTCAGAAATAGATGGAAAATAACAAACATAACAAGATTTCTCACACTTCAGTTGGTGAAGCAGTTTGTTGACTTACCATTCAGGCCCACCAAGATATCTGTCCAGCACAGTCAGGTGGAGTGGACACAGAGAAGAGGCAGAGCACAAGCAGGCAAAAACATGTCAGGAGGACTTGTCTCCTGGCCAGAATCTCTTCCTGAGCAACTCACAGTCTACAGATACCAGTTTAATTTCATAAATTTTTAAAACACAGAAAAATAAATGCGCTATTTTTGGGGTATTTACCTTTCCTTTTTTTTTTTTTTTTAATTTATTTAGGAGGTTTAGGTGAATAGAGATATTAAATTCCCCAAATTAATGTATCTAATAGGTCATACAAATGCAAATAGAATTATCCATATATTAGTATAATTCAAGTAATTTGCAATTCAGCTGAGACATTGTAGACCTTCAACAATTAGCTGTTGAAATAATTCATGAGGAATTTATAAACATTTTCACCCTATATGGACACAGAGAGTTTAGAGCACATTTACAGAAGACTAGTGGACAGCTGCCTTTTTTAATAATGCTTAGTAATTGGTGTGGTAGTTAGGATAAGTTAGTCTTGGTTAACATAACTGCTACCATAAACCCATGAAATTTATCAGCTGTTTGATAAGTAATCAGCAGATGACCAGCCTCTAGTTATGAATGACAGAATGAACCTTGAACACAGGAAATGGACAGCCAAACTATACAAGCTGATATCAAAAATGGCAGCAGCTCCAGAATAATTTTCTTTTGACTGCCAAAACTGCAACACCAAGTCAGACACCACCGCCTTCTGTTCTTTTGCTCTGTACTGCTGTGAAAATCTAACTCCATTTTCTCTATTGCCAGACATTGAAGCCCTGAAGGAAGAAAGTAGCTTTCTCCTTAGATTTCCCACTCCTTAATTCCTCTCCTCCAGGACAAACAAACCTTTACCTCTACATGTTTTCTGTTCTGTATTTATTCAGTTCATCTTCTAGTTGAACTTATACAAATACAGAAACAAAGAAATGAGAAATTCAATTGAGATTCCTGTCTCAGAAGCGAGAACTGGGGATCATCTGATTTTGTCTAGGACAGAGTTAATTTTCTTAGTTGCTGATACAGTGCTGTGGTTTTGGGTGTAGTATGAGAATAATGTTGATAAAACATTTTAGTTATTACTGAGCAGTGTTTACCCTACGTCGAGGACTTTTCTGTTTCTCAAGCTCTGGCAGTGAGGAGCTCCACAGGAATATGGGGAGGAGCAGAGTCTGGACAGCAGATCCAAACTGGCCAAAGGGATATTCCATGACACAGAAAGTCATGCTCAGTATATAAACGGGGGAGAGCTGGTTATGAGACAGGAGAGAGAATAAATTTCTACAACCTTTCAAAATATATGTAAAAACTGTCTCATGATATTGCCTGAAAATTCCTATGTGGTTGATTAGCTGTGACAAACTCTCCACTCAATAACGTTTTCAACAATAGACCTAACTAATTTATGCTTAAAACACTTGAAATGTAGTCCCACAAAAATTCTTCCTTGCCAACTATGTAATTAACTAACTTTTCAGACATTTAGTTCTGTGAAGGATCTTATTCTTGGTTCCTATTTTTAGCGAATTGTCAGTCTAGTATAGCTAGCTTGCTCGGTCTAATGCTCTGTTGTTCTCCATTTAGTCTATGTAAGAATCATTCAAGAGTTTTCTAAAATTTAGTCAAAAAGTTTAAAGCTTTTTCAACCTAATCCAACTACTCTGATTTTTGAAGTTAAACTTTGCATCTTAATCCCTTATACAGACTGTTTAATAATTTATGGGAGAATTTCAAGTTGGCCTCTTGAAGATTTTTTCTTTCAGAGAGAAAAGAAAGAAAGAGAAAGAGTGATATTGTAGAGCATGGAATTTGGCATTAGGTCTGTTTTAATATTTTAATAACCTAACATAAAAAAATGCATGTTGTCCCATTATTCTGAAAGATAATTAGAAATAATATTTAAAAAGTAGTTAGAAATCATACAAATAAACTGCCTCTAGATGCCAGAATTTCCTCCTTTGCTGCAGTCAGTTCAACTGCTAATCATCCGGGGGGAAAGAAAAATCTGTTTAATCTTATTACTATTCAGTAACATTTTCACTGAGGGAAAGATAATGGTATACACTACTGTGAGAAATTATATGTGATCCAATGAGCCTGAACTTCTGTTGTATAGAAACCTAATTCAGTTGCACAATGTTATGCAGAAATAAGGGAATATGATGGAAATCAGGTGTTTTCATCCCACAGAGCTCCTTCCACTAGGGGGAGATGAAACTGCATATGAACATCAGAAAATGTGATGAAATTAAAATGCTTTATTTAATAATGTACCACTACTTTCCCTGCTCTACTTTGGAAGTCACAATGGACTAGATCTTCGATGTCCAAATACTATCTCCTCATGGTATTTTTGCTAGAGGTTTTGACCCTTAAAATAATATTTTGCCTCTTACTAGGCAAAAGATAACACACAGAAAATAGTCAATATTGATGTATATAGTCAATACATACATATATATATATATAGTCATTATTGTGCAACTTCAATGACATTATATCAAGCAGTAGCACCAAATATTTTTGTTATTTAAAATCCTCCATGTTCATGATTCTTACATATAGACAGATTTTTTAACAAAGTGTTATGTTGTTACCAATAATAAGTCACTTTTAATAGTTCAGGTAGTTCACAACCACTTCTACAGATTCATTTGTGTGAAAGTAAGTTTTATTGCACAGATTCGTAACTGTTTAGAGTATCTATGAACATTGTAGAGTATTGGATTTTTAACTCCTTAGTTTGTTTTCTAAAAGAAGATATTTGCTCTAAATACCAGACTAACTTGGTAGACAGAGAGCAAACTTTATTACTTTTTTTTCACATACAAATTTTTATCCTGCTTTGGCTACTTTTACAAGGTGGGTCTAGTAAGTATGCTTGTAAAATATTCTGTCTTCCCCCTCCAGCCCTTTCCTTCTTCTTCCCCTTAGATTTTGTCGTTGCTCATGACACAGTATGGTCTGGGATATGTCTTTGTTCAGTTTGGGTCAGCTGTTCCAGCTCTGTTCCCTTCCAACTTCTTGTGGTCCTTCAGCCTCCTTGCTGCTGGGGTGAGGCAAGGGGTAGAGAAGGCCTTGACTCTGTGTAAGCACTGCTCAGCAATCTTGAAAATATCTGTTTACAACACTGTTTCCAGCAAAAACTCAAAGCATAGCACCATAAAAGCTGCTGTGAAAAAATTTAACTCTATGGCAGCCAAAACTGGTACAATCTTCGCCCTTTATTCCATACTGATTCTTTCGTGCTTCGGTCCCATACTATCTAAAACATTCCTATTAGGCACCACCCCTTCTTGTCCTTTGATATATTTACAGAGATATCATTCCCTTAGAATGTGGACCAGTGCTACAGAATATTCTGGGCATTCATTCAGCCCATGCCTCTGGACTGTTATCTGTTCTGGTGGTCACTCAGGACAGAGGAGGTGGTGTATTGCATGGAGCTCCTGGGCTCCAAAACCAGCTCAGCTCAGGCCACCACTGCACTGACATTGTCTGTCCATGTACAGCACTTTCTCTAGGATAAGCAAAAAAAAAAATTGCACTAGTGATTTACTTCTCTTAAATCTTTCTTAAACTAAAAGGAAGACAGACTCTATGCTGTGTTTTCTAGCATTGCTTTTTATCAGACAGCTACTTGTCTAGAGATAGGTCTTCAAACCTGTGCATTGAAGGATATAAATTGTCTGATTTTCTCATTATATTCTTTAAAACTCTATGAAAATACTTGACCTCTTTTATCTCTTTTTATTTCCTTCAATACTCTAAGTTCAACAGATTTTTTAAACTGCAAGTGTTTATGTTTTGCAGTTTTCAAAAAAGTATGTTTTTGTTCTATGCTTAATAACTTTAAGGAAGAAAATTAATTTGTTTCTTCACAAAAATGTATATTACAGGAAATACTGCCAAGCAGTTCTCTTCATATAGCTTCTAGAAAATACAACTGATTTTAAAAAAGGGTAATTGTCCAACGACATTAAAAAAAAATTCTTGATCATGGTCAGGAATATATATTTATTTATTCCTAAAATATATAGATTGTAGGTTGTTGCAAGTATCCACTCATGGGCACTTGAAACAGACATATAGATTTTAATCAAGCTTCCTGACTTTTGAGAAACACTTAAATCCTTTTTTTTCTTTCTGTGTAATCAGTGTTCATCTTCAAAATTAAATTCATTATACTCTTTCATTGCTAGTCTTGGCAGCAGTATTTAATTCCTGATATTCATTAATTCTTCAATCAATATGTTTTATTCACACAGACATTTAATTATTGGATATCTGATAGCTAGGACGTGTTTGTGCCTGTGTGTCTGTGAGTACATGCCAGTGCGTATAAAGTGCACATATTAGGATTATCTAATATAAAAATGACACTGGAAGTAATTTTTTAAAATATCAGCCAGAAGGTCAAGCTTCAGAAATAATTTCCACAGGAGATTAAAGTATAGTAGGCTTTGACTACCTCTGGGAAACACTAAAACCTTCCTGCTTTGAAGAACTTGTTTCACTCTAATCAGAGCAACAGTCACATCCTACAGACTACTGATTTCCCCCAAATGTTCAAAACTGCAGAACAATCTATTTATAGGCTTAAAAAAAAAAAAAAAAAATCCAAACCCACAGCATGACCATGACTCTAGCACATGTAAATTTTCTGAAAACAAAGTACACCCTCATCTTGAAAATCCACAAAGGACCTGGAAGTCACCAGTATTTATTACACAGGATGGGCAAGTATTGAGTAGCAGAAAAAGCAAAATAAACAAAAACAAGCAGATAGCCTTGCCTTTGGAGCTGGATTACTCATCTGTAAATTAAGCACATACATAAATGAGAGTTTTCAGGTCTAGGGCCCTAGGCTACCATTTGTGATGTCTGATTTACAAGAAAATTATTTTCTTCATTGCGCCAATTACTTTTTGCTCAACTTACAATAGCTTCCAAATAGATCATTAGCCAAATAGCAATTACCTTGGGCAAAGAACACCTCTTAACAATGCCCAAATTATTTGGCTCATGGAAGCAGTGCTACTTGTGAAATTAAACTGCAGCTAAAAAGGAGAGTTTTAACAAGAGGCTTACAATTTCAAATAATTTCAAATGCAATTTTTTTCAAGAGTAATATTTAGTTCCAGGCATATTATAATTTCAGTATTAGCAAAATGAGATTTACGTTAGTACTGAATCATTTGTTTTGGAAAAATCTGCTATCCTGTAAACTGAAAGTACCAGCTGCTGGCTACCTGCAGTTTTGTTTTAATAAGATCATTAATTATAAAACAAGGCAAGTGCTAAAAATTCATAATCTTAAACTAAAAAAGGAATAATATATAGAACTGCTGACTATACACCTGCCATATTCATCTAAATTTATGAATGTTTTACCATTTAAATGTGGGGCATTTATTGCATAAAATAATGCTACAAGTCCAAATAACCACAAATTCTACTAAAGAATGAGCAGCAAAATGTAAAGTGTAAGCTTACAAATTAAGGTATAACTTGCAGAGGAATAGAAATTCTTCTGTAGTCCTTATCAAGACCAGGGCAAATTCTTTCTGCATTAAAGCTACAGATACTTTTCTGCTGAATTCTTGCTGAATTTTAGCAAAGACTAAAATTAAACTAAACTTCTCATAAACAGAGCCAGGAGTAAAATATGACAACATTTTTTCCTTTATTTTATTATGCAAGCATACCAAAGAATGTGAATTTGTTTTTAAGGAGCCACTGTCAGTAGACCTTCAAAACCAGTGACGTCAGGGCCCATAGGAGCAATGAAAAAGCAATTCCCTTTGATCTAGGAAAACAGATGCTAAACAAACTCATAAACTGGTCATCTGTTAATTCAAAATTAAGAGGAAAAGTCAAACTTTAACCTGTACCTCAGTCACTTGTTTTTTTGGGGAGAGATTGCAGCAAATAAATTCCTAAACTTAATTTTTCCTAGGCTATTCTGGAAGCCAGGAATACTTTCCTTCTAAAATTATTATTAGCCTGGCTCTCTGAGTAGTTCCTGACCCTTCTGCCCTGGCAGATTATGGGATGAGATTATGACATGGCACCCTCAAGCAGGGGGAAAATGAATATGCATTCTCCTGAGGACTTGTCTGCCTGCAATACTTTAAGCACAAGGCAGTAAGAGAAGCCTCTCCCCACCCCATCCCTTCGGGCCTGAGGAGGGAACGCTTGTCTCACAGAGAGGGAAGGAGGGAGGTTGTGAATCGTGGGAAGAGAGACATCGTTATCCGACGGTGGTACACTGAGACTCAGATTTCCTTTAATCATATCTCAGGGAAACGGCACTTAGGACTTACTGTAATGATGCTTTGAATACATTTCTTCAACATTGTGTGATTATCAGACATAATATTTAAAATTTGAATACAATCTAGGTCATCAGATAGTGTCAGAGTAGGGTTTTTTTTTTTTTTTTTTTTTTTTGCTGTTCTATTGATTTCCAAAAGCTCGAACATTCAAACTTGATGATTAAAATACCAGTCAGTGATTTATTTTATGTCTTATCTTAGTTCACACAAAGGAAAACAGCTTATGCTTGCTTTTGTTTATTCTGATGTCAGCAGAGCTTTGTGGGAAAAAAAAAACAAAACACAACTTTTTTTTTTTTTAACTTGGACAAACAAATAACCATCAAGAGTTGAATGAAAATGAAGATATATTCTGAAGTGGTTTTTATTTTGAACAGTTGCGTTTGGCAAGTTGCAACTGACTGAAAACATGTCATAACTGTAAATATATATAATCACTATTGAATGATAGATTTATTAAAGTGTTCAAATGAACACTTTTTGTCCCTACAGGTCTTTTTTAAGAACTGTAAGTAACAAAATCTTTTGGTATAAACTTATGGTATTCTTAATAAGGGAATTTAAAAGATCAGTGGGGTGAATAGATTAATGGTGTGAATTCTCTTGTCAGTAGTAAAATTTGGAAAGCAAAATTTAGATACTGCACTGCAAATATATCTTTTTGCTCAGTTTAGTTCAATTCAGTAAGTATAGAACTCATGGGGAATATCACTACTGAATTAACCTGTCTTTTCATTTAAAAAAATTGTATGCATAATCATCTTTTAAGCAGTGCAGTTTGATTCTTCCTCAGTGCTTTCACAAGTGCTTTTCACTACTGTCTACCTATAATACCGGAATTAACATATGGCAAACTAACAAAAAAAAAGCAAAATGAATAGGACACACAGTTACATTCCCTTTGTTTAATATTTTTTGGTGTAATCAGTTGAAATTAAGTATCAAAGCAGGCTTTGTACATAGTAAAGAAATCATGAGAAAAAAATGTGGAGATAAAATTTCTAAATTGATATTTTGATAAAAATATCACTTGTTACAATGAAGATCTGTCTGCTGACTCACTTTACTATTTTGAACAGTATCATAGTGCAGTATTTTCATTAAAAATGGTGTTCTAGAAAACATTGGGTTTTTTGAACTTGCTTGAGAGTTATTGTCAGAAATCTTTATGACCCCAGCTGCACTAACCATCTGCCAATATTATGATCAGGGATAGCTTGCTGCAGCACAAGCATGGGAATTCCATATTGCTTGCAGAAAACCAGCAGGAGTAGGGAGTTGCTATGTCGTCTAGAGCAGATGACTGGCGGCACCCTGCCTAGGGGTGGTAGCTTGTGTTCTGCTGAGATTGAAAAACCAGTTATTTCTTCCTGTTTCCCCTTCTATCCATCATGGGTTTTATCTTATGTATTCTTACCTGCTCCTTTAAAATATATTCTACATATTTTCACTTTTTTTTTTTTAATCCTATGCTTCAGGTGATGGATCACAAAGTTCTATATCTTCCCTTTAGATCCATGCAAGTCTGATGGAGCACTGTACTCTTACTGTCTTCTTTTGTTCTCTGAGATCTTTTGTGAGAAATTCACCTCAGAATAAGTAGGAGGAAAAGATTTGAGGCATGAGTCTAAGGGCAAAAACGGTATAGTAATATTTTGTTTCTGCTTGGTGCCATGAAAATAATTTGGGGTGTTTCCTCATGTTCTGAAGATTTTTACTTCTCTCATACTTAAATAAATATCTGCCACAAACTAGCTCATGCTGTGAGCCCAGATCCATCTATAATGCCTGCCTAGATCCTTCCAGCCTGGATATTTGGTTTTTCTGACTCATCTCCCTGAACTGCAAATTCATAAAGCTGTCTCTAGGTTAGTCTCATTTCATAAAGCTCATGGTTTGGGCCATCATCTGACCACTTGTCATGTGCTTGAAGGTTGTCGGGACCACCATCAAGTGTGGCATTACATACTGGTAGGGACCCAGTTTCTGGAGCTCTGGTGAAGAATATGCCTTGCAGCACGTGACTCCTGACTGCAGGAAGCTTCCATGACTGCATTGTTTCTTCTTAGCTATGTTTCTGTAGTAATTGATCAGTAGATACCCAATTCACTGGAAAACTACAACCTAGAATGGAAAGGGGGCAGTGACTTAATGTTACAAGGAAGATGAGAAGGTGAGAAAAGGTACCTAGCAGGCAGGCAGTGAATATCAAACTGGCATATGAACCGCGATCAGATTCAGGAACGTTACAGGCAAGTCTGTTCAACTCTCTATGTCTGGGTCTGGTACACAGGCACAAGGTATAATTAATAGACAGACATGTAGGTCTTCTGCCAAAAAACCTTCTGCCTGCCTTCTCTCTGGAGCAGAGACCATGATAACCTAAAAAAAAAAAAACTTAGATAGGCTGAGCAGGGGGACCTTACAGGTGTGGGGAAGCAAATAGCTGAATTACTATGCTAGGTGCCATCTTAACACAGTTAATTATTTCCTGAATATTATTCAGATTTTTTTGTAGCCAATTTCTACCTCTTGAAAAAAAATATTTTGATCCCCCGTTGTTTGCGTTACTGTAGATAAGAAATGTATGCTGAAATATGTCTGCAGGCTGCTAATACAAGGGCTCATTCAATGTGTGTCAACAAGCAAAACTTTCAGAGCAATAATTAATTCAGTCAATACAGCTATTTCTGGCTTTGAAATCCACATTTGCAATTCACTTACATTCTTAAGGAGATTGGACATTAATTAACAATTGTTATACTATGTACCTCCGACTGGTAAATTCTGCATAATCTGAAGTGTTTACTACATATAAACACAGGTTGCGTGTCAACTTCTGTAAGAACTTAATAGCTAGTAGCAAGGTAGTATGAAGAGTATGCTGAAATTAGAAACTGTAAGAAGAAACATTCTCTCACAAAAATACTACTTCATGTGAATTGCACTTTGTCTTTTCTTCAGGTTTCAAGATTTATTTGCTGCTTTAAAAGTGAGGTAAGAATTATAGGATGCACAGCTATCTTGCTTTCAGAAGAAGCGTCAGAAGAAAATACAAAAATTAGCAGTCATGGACTTGAGACCTTGATGGCTGCACAATAAAGACACTCTTCCCCCACCAAAAAAAAAAAAAGGTACATAGTTATTACATTATTTCACAAGCTATGTTGGTTTTTATACTGCTTTATCTACATTATAAATTATTTACAAAAAGAGAAGATACTTAAATATATCTAAATATACCTTCAATATATTTGTAATATTTGTAAAGTTTGTGGTTCCATTGTTAGTTCAATGAGCGCACTGTAGTCTTCATTATTGTTTTTTCTTTTTTAAAGTAACCAAATAACTTTATAGCTAACAAAATAAATAATACAGAAATTTAAATGTTCATTTAATTTACAATGAAGTTATCAGATCCATTAGCAATTTAGATAACTGTTTATATTGCTTGGCCAAGGCTAGCAGCATTAAGACAAACATCTTAGAAATAATGTGCCAGGAATTTTTCTGAACATTATAAACTTTTACAGGCTATCTTCAGGATATCAAGGCATGATTTTGTTTGTTTGTTTGTTTGTTTGTTTGTTTTCTTTCTAGAAGTTTTGACTATGAGGCAAAAAGAAAGAAAATTGCATAATGAATAGATATATTCAGTCTACTGTGAGGAAAAATCATCTGTTATGTGCCATAAGATATGCTTCATACAAATATATTGGATTTCATAGACATTTGTCTAATAGTATGTTTGAATTCTAACTACTTTTCAAAATAAACTTTCAGTTTCAACTATATACTGTTAATGTCAAATGAGAAATTTTTTTTTTGAGACAACGCCTTCATTATTTTATTCTCCCCTGTTTTTTTTATTGGTGTCTGAAATCAGGGCTGTTAATTAGAATTTGTTAAGAAAAAAAAAAAAATTAAAACTATTCTCTAAGGAATAAAACTAAATCCTGAAAGAGATAAACAAAGAGATATGCTATAGCTTAAGGTTGTTAAGATTTCAACCGACCCTGGTGTACTTCACTAAGATGATGTGTGCCTACTTTTCCTGCTCTGGTATTGTTTACTAAGAAACAAAATAAATAAAAAAAAAAGTCTAAAAGGACATTATAAGCATATATGCTGACATCATTAATAAAAGGAATAAAAAGTAAAAAAGGTAATAGCAATAGATGTATTCAAATCATCAATCAAGTATGTGTGAAAACCATGCTAAAATGTAAATGGTCTAAGCACAAGCACCTGTTTAAATTTCAGTGAGGGCATTAGAGCTGTGAAAATCAAAGCAAAGCACACCATTACTTTTCAAGTTCATCTTTTTAATTAAAGAAAATCAACATAAGAGTCTTGCACATAATGACTATGAACTGAGGCAAGACTAAATTCCTTAAATTACTTGAAAGATTCCCACAAGCATATGATAAATTCTGTGACTTTTGGAGGGAGATTTTTGGTTTTTTTATTTGTTTTCTTGTTGCTGAGTCTCATGCTAATTTGTGATAAAATTAAGGGTTAGTGTTTTTTTCCCAGGGGCACATTTTTCCTAGGGAGAAAATTCCTTGTTCTTTGTTTAATGAACTTAATTTAAGCATTCAAACAGGTAACAAGTCAATATCATACGTTACAATATGTGTAAATTTCTACCAAAAGCTGAAGATAAGAGAAGTTTTACTAATATGTTAGGTGTTTTCTTTAAAAAATACTTGAGTACAAAAGAATATGTTTTAAAATAATTCTCTTTGGAATTTGCAATTTGAAATGACTCTTGGAATTAAAATAAGATATTCCCAGTACTCTGGATACTTAATAGACATAGAATAAGAGTTTATGTAATTTCTTGTTTCTTAAAAAAAAGTGAATTTCCATCTTATATTTTTTGAGCAATGGTCTTCATGTCAAATAAACTAAAAAATATCTCAAAAGGCCAAAATTAATATCCTTTTCTTGTTAATATTGAAGAAAATAAGTTGCAATAGATTGGAGTTTTATATTCCTGAACAGTTTTGAAAGAACTCTGCCTGGTGTTGGAATATGGTCTACTAAAGAATGATACACCAAGGATGTCCCCTTCAACTTCTATAGTTTTTTATCAACAGTCTTGAGATTTTCTGACTACCAAAATTTGGGGGCCCAAATTTTGGTAGTCAAAGTTAGAAATTTGCTAAAGTAGATCTGTTAAAAACTGTGAACACAGCATAAACACATGCTAGTATTAGCATCAGGGTTTAGTATGAATGCAAGGGTTGTATTTTATAGCTCCTGTGAGAAGATATGTCTGTGATTTCTCATATCAAAAATGGGTGTGGAACATTACAAGAGTACTATAAGTTTTTATTCTAATCAGTCTAATGGAAATAACAGTAGATCAGGAAACTTGATTCATGGCAAAAATGTTCAAATCAGTGTGCACTTTATTCTATATATAGATAGATATATTATATAAAGAGTGATATATTATATAAAGAGTGATATATTATATAAAGAGTAATATGACAACTGTCCTTAGAAATTTTGACAAAATGACTTCAGCTCTGTGGAACAAATCCAAAGACTTGTGAGGCTTTAATGATTAATTTTTTAGGGGCATTTTGAAATATTTTATGCTCTTTTTTAATAACATTAAAAAATTAACAAATTTCCAAGAGGAAATTATTTGAATTCTTTCCATTCACTACTTATACAAGTGTAGCAGAGGGGAAAAAAGCGACATGGACCCGCTTATGCATCCGAGGGAGATCCTTTTATTGCAGAAATCAGTGCATTTTCTACCTTTAATTTTAACCTGACATAACTGAAATCAAACCAAGGCCTAACAGAACTTAACGGAAAGACGGCACCCATTGGCTGGCTGTTCACGCATGCTGCGGTCCACGCGCTCTACCACCCAATCAGCTTCCTGCTCTTACACTATCCACGTGCTCCTCCAGCCAATCACAATCTCCCTTCCAACTGACTCTCTCCTCTCTCCTAACCGCCTCTGACCCTCAACCGAGATCCAGCCTTCAGCCTGTGGCTGTGCCTTTCTCACGGGGCCTTCCGGTGAGCATACGCCTTAGCAACTTTAATAATTATAACCCCGTATCCTACACACAAGTACACTCTCACAGACACCAGTAAGGCAGGAGGCAAACAGCAGGTTCAAGTAATCTCTGGGCTTTATTTTGTGCGCAGAGACGCAGGCATAAAATACTGAAAAAAACACAAATTGTCAAATAATTTCATAGGAACTCGTGAAAGTTTTGTACTCGAATATTTGTCTCAACAACTTTAGGAATGTTATATTAGAATACCATAACCAAGTCAATGGGGTATAGAAAACTGTCCATCTTAACAGCCGTTTGTGCTTTGTTATCTATGAAGGGAATTTCAATCTGTAATGCACTGTAGAGACTGGCATAGAGAGTACTGGATCTGCTTGTTTTAGTTTGCATCCCAAGATGAAGCCAAAACCACTAGCAATAAGTCTTTTTGTGGCAGGCTCTGGACAGGTATATATATATATACAAAATGTCCCAGCTTTGTACTTCACTTCCAAAAACTGATAAAAAATAATTTTAAAAGTGTCTGTTGCCTACTTGCTAAAAAATCAATGTAGCTACGGGAAGAAATGAAACCATTAATGTAACAACAGTTTATGTAACTGGACCAAAAAAATCACATCTATTATTATTTTTATTACTTTCTTCCCCAAATATAGAAATTATGTAACTATCTGAGGATGATACATTATGTGGAAATTTCAAGATACCCTTTTTTTTTCTCCCCTTCACAGCTTTTGAACTATTGTTAGCCTTAGGTTTCCATGCATAAAAAAAGTATAATAATTTTTGCACTATGTTATTGTTGTTTTTCTTTCACAGTTCCAGTTGGATTGCTGTCTTAGGGCATTGGTCGATCAAGGATTCTGTGCTACATTGATTTTTTCATATATATATATATTTTTTTGTCTGCTTCTGAGGCATTTAACGAGGTTTTCTTAGCCTTTCAGGTTCATTGAGCTTGTGAAAGTTGCGGCAATGTCAGCTTCCAATCTTATGCCTTTGGAAGCAGAGGGAATTGGAGAGGTCAGGAGCTGCTGGGCAGCAGTCAGCTATTAGAGTATAAAAAGTAATAATAGTCATGGCTCACTAGAGAAGGTAGCAAGAGAACGCAGAACTGAGCTCACAGCAGGGCAAAGAAATGCTGACTTTGTAAAGTAAACAATATATATAAAATACAGAATTTTTCTCAAACTACTGTAGAGATTAGGTCAGACCTCAACTTATTTACTACAAATCAACCAAATTAACTACATGAGATTATTCCTTTCCTGTACTATTTCAGGATATTAGACTGTAGATAGCTTGTTCTTTGACTCCCTTTCACTGTGTTACCTGTACAATGTTATATAAAAAGCTGAATTGTATGCTGTCTAAAAACGGGTACATTAGTTGAGAGTTGGTAGTTGTTAACAATTATCATAACTTTAAAAGTCAGGGGAAAGGTGTCAGCAAAATATTTTGGGATGAAACTAAACATGTAATCACAGGGAGAAGGCCTGAAAATGAGGAACAAATATTTTTAAAATATTTTATTTTTTTGGAATGTGTCGTGGTTTTTATCAAAGATGAACTAGAATTGACTACTCTCGTATCAGCTGTTAGAAATGGTCAGAGCATCAAAATGAGGACAGATCACTTACTATAAATAAATGCCTGAAAAACCACTGTGCAGAGTAGTAGCTTCGCCATGTAGAAATCTGGCACAGCCCTTAGTGTGACACCCAGTATTGCTTTCTTTTACTAGAAAAAATAATTATACCCTTATAAAGAACTTAAAATGATACATATTTCCTAATTCTGTTCCTTTTTATATTATTAAATAAAAAAAACCCAAAACCAACAAAAACTAACATTTTCAATTCTACTTGTAGAAATTATTGCCTGTGATACATATGAGGTAAATGGAGGACAGCATACCATAGTCCAGTGTGTGAAGGTATGGAAACCCTTGACCTAAGGAATACAACATGATGAAGCGATCAGAATTCCAGTTTCTGTTTCTGTGGCATTACTTGCTCCCAGAATTCTAGAGCAGTATACAAATTTTGACTGAAAGCTAAAAAAAAATTTAAATGTTAAATAAATTGAAATATTCAACATAAGATTAATAATGTAAGAACATCATCTCTGCATAAGTTACTTAATTCAGTATAAGCATGTGTGAGTAGTTTTAATTAATTAATTAATTGCAATGCTTCTTATACAGAATTCTACTGCTGACTTAGCATCTTAAGAGGATAGTTTTGATTCAGTGTGTGATTTGGGTAAATTCTGCCAGGGCAGCTTTTGGTGTTCAGTGCCTTCAGCTGCTCATCATCACCATTCCAGACATGCTGTTCATGTGTGTTTCATGAGTACAAAAGAGGGCATTTTGAGCTGTAAATTGCAATCTAAATAGTGACCTACTGACTAAATCACTATTGCTCTATTATCAGCACCTCTTCTTCCCAAGTTTGGGGGCAGCACTGCCATACCCACTCTGCTGAATGCTTGTGTGACATTGCTTTCGTTGTGATAATGCTGACCATGGTGTAAGGATGTGACTTACTTTGATATGAATCTGGCAGTAAAGATGATCTTCCTGTCCCCTGATTTCCCTTTATCTCTATTGGTTGCTGCAATATTTTCTTTGATAAAGTCTTTTGCTATTTGTCGTGGAGTAACAGCTGGCTATGACAGGCTAGACAAGAAGGGAGACAAAGATTGCTACAATTACTGCTGGAAGGCCAGGTGAGAAAATTTCATTTTAGGGAAATGAGAATGGCAGGTGTATCATGATGGTACAGACTCTGGGTGCAAGAGTGGTTATTTTGGAGCTAGTGATTTACTTGTTTATGTTGACAGATTGTTTTAAACTTCCAAATTGTAATAAGGGATTTTGTGACCCTTGAAAAAAAGACAATTTACTCAGGCAGACTTTCCACACAGGTACACTCAAGACATATGTTCTAAGAGATTAGTAAATTTTTATTTTTTTTAAACAATAAGAGACAGTCTTTTCTTCTAAGGTAATTTAAATATTTATTATAAAAATCTAAACCTATTATTTTAGGTTATCAAAGATTAAATTTGTGTTTAACAAATGTACCTACCAACACACATGCTGGCAATTTTTTCCATATGGATATCTATTCTACTTGACTTCCCATTTCTTATTTATATTCACTCAAATCTTTAATTGTTTGTCTTCGCCTTTGAGTTAGTTAACCTGGGAAAAAACCTATATTAAACAGAAAAACCTCAAACATAAAATGAACTGCACTGTACACAGCATACCGCCACCTCAAGCGTAATGTTTCCTTTTATTGCAATTTATGGCAATGATAAGTGTGAGTGAACACTTGATTACCAACTTGACAGTCATCATAATGAATCTTTTGCTTGAAGTGAAGTTAGCGGAAAAAAAAAAGCTTTGCCCTTCTGATTATAACAAGGGTAGATTTTGAGGTGAGGGGGTAGTTTTGTTTTGAGGTTTTTTTGGGGGGGTCTTTTGGGGGTTTTTTTGTTATGCTGTTTTGGTTAAAATTAAGATTAAAGATTGCAAAATGTTATCTTAAAATTAGTGGAATTTATGAACAATGATCCCTTTTCAAAAAGACACTTATTTACAATATCACGTCTACGTAAGATTTTTTCTGATAAAAATATTGCCTTTTCTTCCATTAACTTCTCCTCACCTACTTTCTGCATTCTCCTTAACATGCTAATATAAAAACTTTTCCCCAGAAGGAATGTGTCTTCTCACTCTGTTGTAACACCTACAGTACCTTGGTTTCAACATTTCACTTCAATATGCAGTTCCTCTGGAGCTTCCTATTTTCATACTTAAAGCTGGAAAAGTAATAATTTCTTCTCCCTAACAGTCTATAGTTTTTGTGTGGTGGTTTGGTTTTTTTTGGTTGGTTTTGGCCTTTTATTTCTGTGAGTAGGTGAATAGGTCTTCCTTGCAGCTATATCGTTGCCAAAGATTATTTGCTGTTATATTTATCTCATTTCTAATATAGAGATCAATGAAAAATAGTCTATTTCAAAACGTTTATTGTTTAAGTTTTCCTACCTAATGCTGGCCAAATGTGTATTGTAGTACTGCAATTAAAAACCAAGTCTTTATATCTCTACCACTCTGGAGGAAGATAATCTTCGGTACAATTCTGATAAATGTGCAGATGTGTTTTCTTAACTATAAAGCGTCTAGCTCTCTTTGAAGGGATGAGACACGCAGAGACTTATTTTTTCTCTTGAGTCCTCATTCTGCCATTTCTCAGAATTATTTTGAGTTTATCCTGCTCATCTAACAAGTTCAGATATTTAATCAAACTTTGGATGCTTGGTCACAGTGTATCTGAACCTCTTGCCTTGGAAATCTGACATAAATTGTATGCCACTTGAGATTCTCACTACACTTTTGATTTTGGGCAAGTCAGATATGCTTTGCAACATTTCAGAAAGTGTATCAAACACATAGTACAAAAAACAGAACTCTTGCGAAGCACAAAGTCATTCCTATCTCCTTTAGGCTTTGGGGAAAAGAATAAGGATTTGCAATGTTGAAAGTGCTTACTATTTTTTCTTCTTTTCTCTTCTCGACACTATAATTCTGTGTAACAATGTATGAACAACACAAATTTAAACACTTTCATGCCTGTATGACTGTATGAATATCTTCACTCTATGCAGTGAAACAAAAACATCATAATCAGTAAACACATAATATTTTATAAAATATATTCACCGTTAAAATAAGTGTCACATCTTTCCTTTTTCTCAAATAACACATTTGAACTGATTTTAGCACCTGGCTAATAAGTTTCTGCACAAGATTCTCCTGAATAATCTTTTCTTCCTATACTAAGCACTCCTTTAAACATTTTATGGCACCCTGTGTTACAGCTACAAAAAGCTGGCCTCTTAAGATGGCCAGGAAGAAAAACTGAGGAGCAAGAAGATGCTTTTGGCATGAAGTTAAATAATTGGCTAGTCTACTATAAATTATGATCTCCAATACCAGCAGGTGGATGTGCTCCTTAGTATGTAGTGTAACTCATTGTACATATAAAAAAGTTTGGACAGAGAGCCCTAAAGTTCCTGTTCAGCTCCAGTATTTGGGTTCCTATGGTATGAGCCAATATGTGGAGCTGCTCTGTGGGGCACACATGCTCCTGGGTTTTGGTTACAACATATAGTTCCTCTACCTATGCCAGGGACACCAAGAGTGTTTCAAAGTATGTTGGTTTTGACATATCTCTGGGACCAGTGTTGCTAAGCACTTAATTTTTTGTTCCTTGACATGGGCTTGAGAAATTCTTCAATGGGGTACAGAGTTGCTTTATGACCAGAAAGGGTTTCCTTTTACCATGACGCCCTAACTACGATGTTTCCAAGATGTTTAGTCTCTTGGCTTAACAGAACTTTGGGTCTAAGCTAGTTATCAAACTTAGAGAATTATAAGTATGTGGGCTAAAAGCACTTAGGATACCTAAAAGCTGCATAGAAGTATATATGAAAGGGGGATATGAGAAAAGTATATGAAAAAGCAAAATCATCATGGCATCAGTAGGTGGTTGTAGTTTATTGGGTAGTTCAGTTAGGATGAGACCAGGGGAAGTCTGCCACTGTGCTGCGGGGATGGGTTGTTGCATTAATTACTATATTTGCCATTGAGGAGACAAATTCTGCCAACGACAGGCTGGAGTTTCTCTGTGACATGAAACAATGAGGCTTGGCAGAGAGATTGTGCTACATTGCCCTAACCCACAAGATTATCAGAACTGCTAAATTTAAACTGGGAGGAGAGGGGAAATCTCAAAGGAGTTTTCCTTGTATCATCAGCTTTCTAACTGATTGTGGTGAAACTTCAACATCACAGTTAAGAGTAAAATGGAGGAGGTTCAATAAGAGATCTTTATACTATTCTCAACTCAGTGTGTCAATATGCAGAAGTGTTTGTCGGCTGCAGAACCAACATATTTTTCCAGAATAGATTTAAGGTATCTATCATGTGTCTTCACTTGTGCAAGGATTTTATGTAAAACAAGAATGTTATAAAAGACTGAAAAAGGCCATTTCTTAAGGATGAAATTGCTGTGTACTTCAGGACTTGCTAGGAGAGGCAATTACAAAGACCACTATCTACTTTATGTTTCCATTATAAATGGAATAAATGTCAGAGTGATGCATTCTAATGCAAAGCATCCTGTATTCACAAGATTTTACACTGATGCTGCAATTTTCTATATTATTTTGGGGTAGAAGAAAGGGATGAATGTTCCCTAACAATTTTTCGTCTGATAATATATTTTTATTATTCATAAGTGTTTAATAATAAATTTATGCTGTGACCCAAAGGAGTAATTGTCACTTCAAGAAAAGTAGAAGCTCTTACCAAGCCTTCCTAAGACACCTTACAAAATGAAATTCCTTGAGGCAACAATTTATAGAAGTGGTTTCTATTGCTAAAGACACTATAAAGCAGAACATAACCAGTAACATGGTGAAGTAAATGTCTTCTCTTAGTCCAGAACAGTTCTCCCTATAAAGTATGTGTTGTCAATAATAATTTACTCTTAATAAAAACATTCCTATAAAATAATTCTTTTGAAACTTCATGGCTTCAGACTCCAAACTCATTAATTTTCATATCTAGGTACAGAGGTTTTGCTGTGAGTTCACTAAACCAGCTTGCTCAAGGTTGTAATACTGATCATTCAGTGGACAACAATATTTATCTGAAGTTAGTAAGAGTTTATTTCAGGAAATACACCTACCTTTTTTTTTTTTTTCTTCATTTCTCAGTTTTTCTTTAAACGTGAATATAAATATTTAATTCATGCTTGTGTGTTTTGTGTGTTTATATTTTTAATGGCTTGACCATGTTGCTTTTGTCTGCCTATTTATATTTTCTTTCTTTCACTTCCTTCTGTTTCCCACAAGATGTCTAGGATTACTTTTCAGAAAGGTGGTAATAGTGTAAGTAAATTTGCATGTGCATTGGGATGAAGGACATCTGAGACAGAAAATTACACCAAAAGGTGGATTAAAAGCTGACCTTTGTTGCCTTTTATCTTCTGTTTGCTGGAGTTTCTGTAAGGCTCTGAATGAGCAGTGTGTGTCAAAAGGAGTTCATGCTCACTGAGATGGGCTGTCACTCCTTTAACATTGTCAGAGGTTTTTCAAAAACAGTTAGAATATTTCCAGAGATGAGCAAGAGCCTAATAATAGGGTAATGATGAAACTAGGTCTCAAAGCTCTCTGTTAAGACTAGAATTAATAGCTGAATCTTTTTATTGACAGATAGTTGAACTCATGAAGATTTAAGGTATAAGGTTTAAGTTATAAAAGTTATCTTTAGAACTGAGGAAACTAATAGCACATCAAAGATAAAGACCTTAAGAGAATCCTACAATAGCAAAAATTCCCATAAAACCATATGTATACTTTATATATATAAAACAAAAGGTTGTCAGAATCTTTGGAGATAAAGAAAAGAAATAATAGAGGCTCTAGGCTGAGGATCAGATAAGGAAATATTCAGGAACATTAAAGAGTAAGAAAATACTAAGGAAGAATACTACTCTGTAAGAAAACATGCTTATGTATGTATCTACAAATTCTGTAAGACTATGATTCTGACTACAGAAGAACTTGTAAATCTTTCTACAGATCAAATGATTTATTAGACAGTTTGTTTCCTGAAGTGTAACACTGTGTTACACTGTGTTAACAAAGTAATACAAATTCTTTACCCAGCCTTGCTAGCACCTGTCAAATGAACAACATGCATTTGCTAATGCTTAAAAAAAAAAAAAAGCATTTTTTAAAGATTAAAAAAAAAAAAAAAAAAAAAGCAAAAAAAAAAAGCAGTGTTTCAAGGTAAATTTAGAATCTAAAACTATATTTAAAAAAAAAAAAATGTAGTTCAGCTTGAGTTTGTTGTATCTGATAGATCTCTAGTTTTCTTTATTTAAATCAATAGTGTCATGAGCGAGCTCCTTTTGGACAAATGTAAAAATGTGTTGATCCTGGTGTGGTTGAATATTGCGACACTCACATCACGTTTACACATTCAGAAGTAAACATTATTGTAATTACTTTGACTGAATTGATTCAGTGTGGTAGGCTTCTGCCCCTGCCTCAGAAAGTGAAAAGGTGTCCACCTTTTTTTTTTTGACTATGCAGATGCTGCCATTAAAAAATTTATTCTCAGAGCCTGTCTACTTGTAGTTCTCACCATTAAGTACCAATGCACTTAATACAGGTCTGTTTCCAAGTGTAAAACTTAATTCGGCATACAGAAAATTACAGAATATCCAATCAGGCCTCCAGCTTTGGATACTTCAAAGACCAAATGTTAAAACAGCTGAAGGGGGAGAAAGAGACATTTGAAATCTCTCCAAAAGTCAAATGGTTTACTTATGGTCAAATTTCAGGGACTGGAACTTCTTCCTGGATTTAGTACTTAAGCCATATAGTGTATCCATAACTTCTCTTTAGTTTTCTTTTTAATGAATTAAATACTTCTCTAGTATGTAAGAGAGCAAAGTGCCATTCTTCCCTTCAGTAAGTCCTGAAGGGGGAAAAATAACCTTGAGAACAAGAAAATAAGATAATTTGCAGAGGGAAGAAGGGCCCTCTGCTTTTGCTTGATTTAGAACTAGTAGCTGTTTTTCCAGGCACTGTATCTCAAGGGGGACATCTCCAAGTAAATAACACGTGGAGACTTGAAGGAAAATTTCTCCATACTTCCCCAGTTTCTGTCTTTGAATGGACCCTCAACAAGAATGCTGACTGTTGGCAGCTGTTGCTAATTATCCTGTTAGTCCTGATTGCCATTTTGAAGTCTGTGTCCCAATGTGCTTTGTAACAGAAGTCTAAGTTCTAATATTGCATTCTGGATTCCAGCCTGGGGAAAACAATACTGCAGAATTCATCATTACTTGCATATTTATACATAGCTTAACATCTGTATTATTGTAACATCACCTAGGGAACTAAATTTGTACACAGAGTTGAAAATCTCACTCAATTTTTGCATTCAATAAATTGATGCTTGTGATTGATGCTTAAAGCTTGTTCTCCACAGCACTTCAGTGGTCCTGTCCCACCATATGTATATATACACACACACTCGTATATACATTATACATAATATTTTATTGTCTAGTCTTAGAAAATATATAACAAAATGGTGAACTGCTACTACTACTTTGGAAAAATTTTTCCCCATTAAGAAATGCATGATTTACTAAAAACAGGTGGGTGCAGGTCAGCATTTGCATTGCTTTTTTCAAGTAACAAACTTGTATAGAATCTCAGGTTTGACCTGGACACAAAAAAAATAGTGGTAAAAATACGTAAACTTTGAGACTCGCAGAGCCATTAAATTACTGTCCCGAATAGGAGATTTTCTTTTAGACTAAATATTCTGATAGTGTTTGGTGTCAGAAGAGGGAGCTCTTGAACTATGTCACGTTTCTAATAGATTCTAAAGAGTACACCTTTATTCCTAAAGAGCACACCTTTGTTCCTTGCATTATTAAAATTGAATTCCCCAATGCTTAAAATATTTTCAAGTAGGCCACTTAGTCAGAATAGTATATCCAAGATGTACAAATGCCTTTTAAATACATACAACTGTGTGAAAAAAGGGGCAAGAATGGCAAAAGCCAAAACCAAAAATTAAAACAGAAATAGTTTGCATCTCCCATTAAATAAAAATCACATAAATGCACACAACCTGAGTATAATGAGATGGATATGCAAATCATAAAGCATGCAATAAGACCAAGTATTCACATATTTTATTAGAAGTTTCTGTATGGCATTTCTAAGGAAGGTTATTGTTTGTACATAATAAACACCAAAGCTTATCAGAGAGTCTCTGTAGGTTATCTTCATCAATCAGTCAAAAAATAAATCTTGGCCATCTTTTTAGATTGAGGCAAAAATTGTCAGTATAAATACATCCATAACACAAATTGAATGGTATTCTAGTACCATTTCTCAGGAAGATTTTTCAAAGCCAATATGTAGGAGTTAAGTTAACGCTCCTGACATATGTAGGTCATACAAGATGGGATTTAGTTTACCTGTCCCAGCCACCTGGGAGTTAGGCAGTGTAATGAGATCACTCTTATAATGAAGGAATGATTTACCCATCCTGACACAGGTATTCAAGAAAAGAAAAAAACCTTTTTTGTGAACTTAATGTTTTAATTCCTTAGACATCTAGCTCTAAATACTTCAGTCCTAAACGGTAAATATGGCTGAATACAATGACTTCTTGACACTGACTAGACTAGAACTCACCCCTATGCTACTCAGGCCATCCACATAGGGCTGTAGTACTTCATGAGACCTGTGAGAGACTCATGTTCTTCTGGCAGGTGGAGACAGGTCTCATGTCTAGGTCATATCAAATGGCATCAGATGTCCCTGTTACTGAATTGTACACCTGAATTTGTCTATCTGAATCAGGAATAAAGTGTCAATATGAAGAAATAGTGAACTTTAAAGGAGATGATGACACATACAATGTACAAGATACCCAAAGTTTAACTGAGAAGGATTCTAGGCCATCTGATCTACTTCTGAAGTTTGCTCTTGCTTTGAGAAAGGAATGGTAGAATGGGACCTCCAGAGGTGCCTTCCAATCTAAATTATTTTACATTTTTATGATCTTATAAAGACCTTGAGGGTTTATTCTGAACCTGTCAGGATACTCGTAGTGTATCTAAATGTCTGCATGTCTTCTCTGTTTTTTTTGTTAGTAGAAACAGGGGAAATCAGGGTTCGAAGAATATCTGCCCTGTATTTCTAACTTTTCTCAACTCACAACATGTCAGATGGATAGGTTTACTCATTTGTAAGAGCGTGAGCATGGCAGGGATGGAGAGGGCTTAATATAACAACTGATTTCCCAGGTAGTTCAAGTAACTGTGTACTTCTGCAAGGATCTATTTACATTACGGCTCTTAAAGCCCCAGTGTCAGGCTCAGGACCAGGCCCACTAACCTCTTTTCAAAGATGTCAGTAAATATTTAATTTGTTACTGGATGTGAAGCAGACTTATCTTTTCTTGGAACAAAATGATTATGAGGAAAATTCCCTAAAGGAAGAAAAATACCATCAGTTTATATAATGAAACATTCTTTTAAGTTCAACAAGAAATATTCTTGAGCATCTGAGGAAAAAAAGAAGTCAGGTAGATCCAGAATGTAAAGCCAGTCTCCTGAACTATTATGTCATTTGTGTTACATATTATGGTTTGAAATGTAGCAATATATACATTATTCTAATAATGGGTGATGAATAAACAAATTCCTTCAGAAGGAGATCCTTTAATGTAGTTAAATGGTATATTTAAAGAAATAAGCTGTATATTTATAAAATATTAATAGAATTATATTGAAAATATACCTCCTGTTTTCAGAAAAACTTCCTCAATGAGATTGCTATCTTGTAGTGGCTTGTAAAAAAAAAAAAAGATAATTTCTCATAAAAAGGAACATGTCTACCTGATTAGTTTTCCATTAGATTTCATGAAAATAAAAAAAAAGAATTCTGAAAGCTTTTATTCCTGGAGCTACCTAAGTCTGCAGCTGACTTCCCTCAGCCATTCATATGTGCTAAAATGACATGTGTATGTCATTCATTATGCTGGGACATCACTGGATTAATTAAAGGTACTGCTTACTAGTAAAACATATTTTTGGAAATTAATGCAATCTGGAAAAAGGAAAGAGCCAAGTTGGCAAATTTGATCAGAGATGTCTCCAGTGACCATGAAGCACACTGTGAGAACCACTATACTGAACTGCATTAACATTTTTTCTGACCATTTTTTTACACTTAGGTTATTTCATCTCACAGCTTCTTGATGTTAGAAGGATGCATTACTTCTTCATTTATCACACAAAAAACCTCTTACTTACAAGTCTACCTGTCCCTTGAAAACTTTAGAAATGCCTTTTATGTTTAACTCTTTCATGTCAAGTCAAATTGCCATGATTTTATTCTTCAGTAGTTACATTCTGAATATACATTTCAGAACATTATAAATTTTATTACATAAATTTTAAAAATTTAAAATGTAAAAAAAACCCACCCCCAAATCAAAATAATTCCTATTATACATTTCTAGTGTATGGCGAAACTATTCTGAAAAATTCTATGTGTGTCACCCCCTCATCTATTTTACTTTTGATTTTCTTAACATAAAAAAAATCTTTACCAAACTCAGTTCATTTTTAGAAATACTCCTCCAAAACATATTAGCTCTCTTTCTCTCTCTTCCTCTTGTACAAAATCCTCATTATGTGCCACAGATGTGGAATCTTAACAGATTAACTAGAAAAATGCTTTGTTAAAGTGGATTCCTATATGGTACTATCAGTTTCTGCTGTTTGTATTAAGGCATGGTGACACTGGTAAGTCACTGAACAATTGTGAAGGAAGTAAAGCACTTCAGAAAATACTTCTGCTTTTCATAATTAACCTCTACTGCTGCACAGTAGAGGCGATTGGTAAAACTCACCCATCAAGCTAGATAAAGCAAGCTCTGTAAAATTGTGAGGTGGACAGCTGGCAAACCACAAGTAAGTATTAAAGACAAGTTTTAAGGCAATTAAAGCTTCACGTTTATTTTTTATTAGTTTAGTATGCTTAAGTAAGCTGAAACATTTAAGAAGCTTATCCATATTTTTATTTTGATTTGGAAGATTTAATGGAACCCACAATCCACATAATAGAATTTAGAATAAGTGTCAGCTAGAAATCAAAATTACTTTCTAGAGCAATTGAAAAAAAATGCAATGATTATTCAGATCTTGTGTTTGTCTGTGTGTTGTGCTTTATATGTCCTAGTAGAATACACAGTTTACTAGAAACCTTTTTCTTAAAGTCTTCACCAAGCTGAAGATTTTCTGTAATATCATTATTTCTACAGAAGGATTTATCCATAGAAGATAATGATAAATTATTTTTAGGCAAGATTGAGTGTTCAAATTAATTTTCTATTTTGAAAATTATAGTCAAGTTTAAAATTTTACAATAAATATGTGTAGTATTATATTCTAAAAGATCTACAGCATGCTTGTTGTAAGACTTCTATACATCAATCACAGAATATTTTCTTACAATAAAAATTAGCGCATATAGCGGAAACTTTCAAATGATTTTGATCTAGCAGGGTATTCATATCTAAGGGGGGAGAAAAGAACTATACCCAGAAATTATATGTAAATAAAAGAACATAAAAAAAATTTAAATTGCTTTACACATTCCAAATATAGTTGAAAAGAAAAAGCTATTAGTGTTTCAACATTTTGACATGTAAGCCCTTCATAATCAAGAGAGTACTATAATAAACTCCGTTCATATTAATTTCCAAAGAGAAATAGTATAATCACTCATATTCAGATAAGGTTGCATTCTCAGACACTTTCTTATTTCCCTCTACTCATCAGGGAAGTTTCTGGTTTTTGTGTGAAATTGAAATGACAAAGAGCCATTAGACTAATCATACTCACAGAAGAAGAGCTCTTGGCATGTTTAGTTAATCACAATTTCATAGCAAGTGTAATAAAAATATAGACTGAAAGATCAAAGGGAAAATTATCTTTCTTTTTGACTAAGTCATTGAACTTGTTTCAAGAACCCTGTTCATTTTCTGTGGGTGGGAACCTCCTGGCAGATTTGCCCCCTCCCTTATAAACTGAGGAATTTCTCCATGACATCCATGTTGTTTTAACAGTTGGATTATACATTTGTACAGAAGATGTCTGAAAGAAAAATTTGATTTCCAATCAGAATCCGAGCATTTTTATACCTAGCAGTGGTTACTGGAGAATTTTTCTCCCAGCAAATATAAGATTTAGCATGGGCAACACTGATTTTAAAGAGCAACCCCTGACTTTCCTTTGCTTATTGAAAACTTTATGTTACAAAGGTCATTATATTTTAAGCTAGGGGAAATGAAAATGCATAAAAATTAAGTGTAGTAGTTACTGCATACAGCATTCTAGTGCATCCCAAAACATCTCAATCTTATCCAATCACTTGTTTTTATTAGGTATACAATCCTTCTCATATAGCAAGGTTAGGATGGTATAATGGGTACAGTGGCCCTTGAATGTAAGGTAAGAGAGTTTTGAATCACCAGCACTGCTCAAAGGAAATTGCTTCATATCTCTGCATATTTTTCTTATATAATGAGATCAATTATCCTAAAATAAACTCATATTTATATGGAACTTCTTTCAAACCAGACAGAGAGTCATAGGCTTGTAAAACAGTAGAGGTTTAAATAATTTTTTCTTTTTTCAGTTATGTATACACTTACTAGTTCAAGCAGGTTTCATAACGTTAGAAGTTCACAAAAAATATTTGTTCAAGGCATATTTCATAACTGTCTTTTTACGCTACTGAGCAGAGATTTATGTGTGAAGCAACTGAAATTTAAAGATGAGCACCAATTGCTTTACTTAAATAATTTTCAGCACTCTCCTGAATAATACTGTGTCCATTTTTCTGTATAGTATGATACTTCTATAAGCTGTTCTTCCTTTGTCACATACATTAAGCAAGATTAAGTCCTGTCTGGGAAATGGTGCAAGCACTGTGCACAAAATCTAGACTACAACAGGAAATTACATCAATTCATTTTAGTCAGATAAACTAACCTCTTCAACAAAACCAATGCCTTCCTTGGAATATTGTGGGAAATTCCAATTGCATTATTATAATTTCTTCATGCAATGTGCAACTTAGTATTAAATCTTTAAGCTATTTCAGTATTTTTGCTGTAATAATAATATGTACTTTATACATATTTTAATCATGAAGTAGTCTGAAATGTTTCTAGTAACTCTACGAAAGAGTCAGTACTATCCCACACTTTAACTCCTCCCCTGCTCCCAAATACTAGCTCATTTTTATCTCATTTTGCCTGCTTGTCTTCTCATCCTCAAGAGAGGCATAATTTTTTATACTATAGTTTACCACAATTATTGGTTTAGGGGGATGGAAGAGTTTAGAAAAAGAAATTATTATCACAAATGAAAGAAAAAATAAGCTTTTGGATCCCAATTTTATTTAGGTGACAGGTAAACTTCTAACTGCTCAGTTTTTATGATGTTTGTAAGGTATGTTCAGTAGCAGGGATTCAGTCTTTTGAGGAATGTTGTTGATAAAAATTTAGGCATAGATTAAGTATTGGGTTTACTTATTTACAATAAATATGTGCTTTTAAATATAGTTCTCTGGCCACACATTTTCTTAATCTCCTGACTGGTATTTCAATATTGCATTTGCATTTTTGTTTAAATCATAGCATTATATAGCATAAAATATTTTATGTAGAATTGTACAAAGTATACACTAAGACCACAATAGTAAGTAAAAACTAGGTACAAGACAATGAAAAGAAAGGTTCAAATCCATTAACTCATAAATGCAGAGAAGTGTAAGGCTTGCACCCACCTTTCAAGAAACAATTAAACCCTTGCAAAATTAAATGCTTCTTGTCATGTGATAACTAATCATTCTAAACCCTAGAACTCACCTTGGGGACAGTCTGGGGACAGATGAGAAGACATTAAGGAGACAGCAGTGAGAACCAACGTATGCAAGTAGCTAAACTCCAAATGTGGTGGACAGCAGCAAAGAATCTTCTTGGTAGTGTACATTCATATGTGACCTAGGAGACAGCAAGCCAAAGCAATCATTTTATGACAACATCAAAAAATTTAAAATCCCCGGGCAAGTGGCAAAAAGGTCTATTTGCCAGGGTTATGTTGTTCTGTTTTTCTAGTCAGGACATAAGGTGTGGTGCAGGTGGTATGTTTTAGCACTTGTTACAGGTGTGTCTCACTGTTGCTTGAATTGGCTCATTTGGAGCTGCAACAACAACAACAACAACAACAAAACCTCAGTAAAATAAAAAACACAAACCAAATTAAAGAAAATAACCCCAAAACTCCAGAAGACAGGTCTAAATAGAGTTCCTTATCTCATCTTATATCTGGAATTTTTTTTTTTTTTTATATTTTTGGTCCAACAAAACTTGGATTTGTGGTAGCTAGTTACCTTAAACCTGTCTGTTTGAAAAGGTTGGAAAATCTTTGGAGTAGCAATTAAGTGGTTCCCTTGACAAGGGCTACCAAGAAAATGGTAATCATAACAAAATATTTTAAGTAAAAAGATGCAACTTAAATTTTATTGAACAAAAAAGAAAAAATTTTTTATTTGTCCGTAATGTCAAGGAGTAGATATTTACTGAGTCAGCCTATTAATTGTGTTTACCAAGAGATCATTTATGCAGCTGAAGAAATGGCCAGCTGTAATTGGTCCCCTACCTCAGGGGAGCCAGGGACAACTCTTGTTAGGCTGGAATGACACAAATCTGGATCCTGACCAGCTGGAGCAGACATTTTTCTTCCAATATGCTCATATTTCCCTGCTGAGAAACCTTCTGCCAGAACAGGCCCCTATCAGTTTTCAGTGTGTCTTGTACATCACTATCATGGATCAACAGTTTACTCCATAACAAGTTTGTAAGGAAAATTTATCTGCTTTCACCTTTAATGAAGAAAGATATGCAGAATCATTTAAAACCAAATTGGATTCAAATAGTTTGTTTAGGGAGCTTCAAAACAAAACTCTCTGTCTTATCTCTGTTGCATGTTTTAAATATATGCCTTTAAGAGAAACATCAAGCCACCTTCTCAAATGGACAAATTGTTTACTTTTTACACATAAAATCTGTTTATGTCAATAGAAAATTGTTATTAAAATATCAAGAGAGAAAAATCATGTAGTAGCCAGTAATAACACATACTGAAAGTTGGTTTTCACCAAAAAAAATCCAAATTGTAGTTACTTTAATATAAGTACCTTTCAAATTACCATTTCCTATTTAAAATTTATTTGCAAATACAAAACAAAACTCTCTGTCGTAGGAGTAGGAACACATTTCCAGGTGTTCCCATATCTGTGGCTAGATTAATGTTATTAATTTATCATCAGTTTTTCTTATCATGAATTAAAAACTAACAGTCGTAACACAATCTCTTACTTTCTTTCACTTTATAGAGAAAACCATGTAAAAACTAAAACTTCCCATACATAGAGCTAATGAGCATTCAGGCATCCTTTACTAAGCACCAGGAAGTGTTAATTACATTTTTTAATTTTTTTTTGTTAGAACTTAATTTCTCTTTCCAAATTAAAAGTAATTTTGTTATTGTTACCTTCCTTCTTTTAAAATTCCTTATGATGTGATTGATTTGCAGTTCCCAGTGCTGTAGATGATAGTATTTTGACTTCATCAGACAATTTTCCTATCTTCATTCATTTATTCTTTCCACCATTTTCTACCTATTCCCTTAAACACCAAGGATTTTGGTTGATTTCATGGTTTTTTTTCATGTCAGAATGTCTCATTTAATTCTGTAGGTGGTTGAAATTGCCTGATCAATAGGTTCTGTGCCTGTAATATTTATGGTTAAGGATAAAGGGAAAGAGTTTATTGGGATATTACCCTCTTGCAATGCTTCTCCACTCCTAGGACATAGTGTTCAACTCTGTTATGTACTGTATGTCACCTGAGGCTCCATATTTAACCATCCCTCAAATGCAAGCTGAATGTCATAAGGAAATTGTGTGAGGCCTGCAAGAACTGTGGTATTTAATGTAACATTTAGTAAATAAGCAGGGTGGGTGGAGAGTAGAGGATGATTTCTGGTTTAAGATTTCAATTCTAACACATAAACACAAGTCTTTCTCTTCCAAAAACACCTCCTGCCTCACATCCTGTGCCTCTCCAGTCCCTCTGGTCCCAGTTGGACCTGCACCATGGATCCAGGGGAGCGAGACACTTGTCACCACTGAAGGCAACTGAGTCCCAGTCTCAACATTTAGCTTTTCCGCCTGGGGCTTCATCCTCAGGGTACAGCTGAGAGCCCAAGTGTGGAGTTTACATGACAAGGTGAGATTGTCTTCACTATATATTGGCTTCTGAACTAGGCTATTGGTGCAAGTCTTTTCTTATTCTGCCTCCAACATCTTTCTAAATAAGTATTTAGGATGCCATTTTGCCTCATATGGAAAATCTATCTTTTAAATTGTAGTGTATATATACACGTGTGTCCATTTCAAAATAAGTTCAGTGCACAAAAAATTACAGATGTAAACTTATACATGCAAGTAAGATTTCAAAAGTTTCAGGACAGCCTGAAAAACACCTGTCATAGGAACAAATTGGTAATTGACTCCCCCTTTACACTCTACTCTCTTTAGACAAAAAACAAACCAGCCCATCCATTTTAAAGAAAGGGTTGTTAACCTTAAAAATGTCACAGACATGATTAATTAATTAATCCAGATAATGAACTCCAGATAAATAGCAATAGTGATGAAAAATGTTTTTTGAATTTATAAATCAATCAAATTTGAAGGGAATCCAGGAGCTGTCTAGAATTGAAGCTCCTGCTCAAAGCATGGTTGACACAATTCAGATAGTACTTCAGGGCTTCATGCTATGCTTCTACCTCACTGAGCAACTAAAAGCCTAGGAAAGAGCTTCAAAAGCTGAAGAAACTCTTCAAAATACATGTCTATTTTTAATTAATATATTATTTTCCTAAGAGTTATGGTTGAATAGCATCTCAAACACATTTAATTTCAAATAAAAATGCCTCTGATTTTCCAAACTGAATCACAGAATGGGTCAGATTAGAAGGGATCACAGTGGGTCATCTGATCCAATCCCCCTGTTCAAGCAGGGTCATCCTAGAGCACATTGAACAACTTTGCATCCAGATGGTTCTTGAATCTCTCCAGTGGGGGAGACTCCACAACCCCTCTGGGCAATCCCAATGCATGGTCACCTGCAAAGTAAGGTTCTTTCTCAGATTCAGGTAGAACTTTTTGTGCATCAGTTTCTGCCTGTTGCTTCCTTGTCCTATTGCTCAGCACCACTGAGAAGATCCTGGGTCCATCCTCTAGAGCCCCTCCCTTCAGACACTTACTGTTTTATATAAATATTATTGATGAGGTCTCCTCTCAGTAATTTCTTCTCAAGGCTGAACAGGCCCAGCTCCCTCAGCCTTTCCTTGAAAGAGATATGCTTAAATCCCTTAATCATTTTTGTTGCCCTCTGCTGGACCTGGTCCAGGAGCTCCATGCCTCTCTTGCACCAAGAAAAGCTCCTATTTAACAGAGGTTAAAGACTCATCAGTGACTTCTGTAAAACTCTAGAAAGTAAAATAGAGAGGTTATAAAGAATTACCTTATTTGTGAAATGTAGATATAATGAAAAATATCTGCTAACCAAGATAGCAAAATATAAAGAAAGGATAACATAAATACTTAAATATAAATTATATGTAGTAATATAACCAGGGAAACAACTATCCTGTACTCATCTTTATGGCTGTCATATAGTTTACTGCTCTTGTACACATAGTTTCTTTTTTCTTACTTATATCTGTCACCGGTTGCTGTGTTCTCTTTTGTGAGAGGTACCTTTCAGTATATCACTCATTATTATCATGGTGTGACAAGTAATTTACTGTGCTTTCTGGAAGGTGAGGAAATAAAAGTATGTTCACTGACTTAAAACATATGTTTTATTTAAAGGAAATATTATATGCTACCGTTAAGATTTTTCTTGTTTGTTTTTTTATCTTAAATTGTGCATTAAATCTTACAACAAATCCTATAACTTGTTATTTGTGCCAGGTAAGGTAAATACCTTCTGCTCTGCATTGTAAGAGCCAGCATCCCACTGTTCTCATCTGTATCTGTTAAAAGAACAGGTGCAAGGCATTTGTATACCAATGAATCTCCCATGATACCTTCAGTTTGAATGTATGAATTGATGGAAGCTTTCCTAAGCTGCAAAAAGCTTTTTGTCAAATGTGTTTTGGCAGGGAATTGGCATCTTGTCATGTAGCTGTGCCACATCATATTATTTTGTACAATGTAATATTCTAGCAAAGAAATGTGTTTACATTAAATCTTACCTTCTTTCTAAAACTAGACAATGCTAAGAGCAAAATCCCAGTTTTGGCCATTGAAAACACCATGTTCCCCAAGTGCTTGTTAGTCTCTGCTCAAGGCTGGATGCAGTGCAGCTGCACAACCATTATCAGGTGATTGAGAAGAGCTGGATGAGATGGAGATGAAGCAAACCTATCTGGCACCTTCCCTTCTTCATGTGGGAACAGAATTTCTATGCAGGCACTTTGAGTCATAGCTGGAGTTAGGTTGCCATCTTGGCCCTGATCCTGGCCTTGGCCCTTGGGCACAGACTTTCCCCATTGGCTTGGGTTTGCCTTGTCTCTGCAGTCTTGTCTGACCATTAGACACCTTGTTCACAATCCCTGTCCCAGCCCTTCTCTCTTGATTAGATACTGTGGGACTGTGCCTCCTGATGAGTTTTTCTTCTGCTGGTCGCTCTCACTCTCAGCTCCCAGCTTCCTGCTTGTTCTCATCTTTCCCAGACATTTAAGGTCATACAAAATACTGTCTTCAAAACTTTACCAAAAAAAAAAAAAAAAATGTTTCAAGATGTTTGGTCCATGATTTAATATTGAAGTTGAAGATTAGAACTGTTAAGTAACAATGATTTTATACTTCCATGACACAACACTGTAATAATAATTTAACTTTTAACTTATGAGAGAAGTAGTTTTATAATTCTTCCAAAGGATCCTTCCAAAAGTGAGTAGGGAGGTGATGATCTCGTGTCCTTGGTATCCAGTGATAGGATGGGAATGGTTCAAAGGAGAGGTTCACAGTTGGCATCAGGAAGCATTTCTTTACCAAGAAACCAAAACTGGATTTCTGGAGATGTATTCGATACCCCAAGCCTGGCAATGTTTAAGAGGCATTTGGACAATGCCCTTAACGACTTGTTTCAGCTTTGAGTCAGCCCTGAATTGTTCAGACAGTTGGCACCGGACTTAAAGAAAATATTAGGGCTGAAGAAGAATAATAGGCTGGTAAATAAGTGTATTATTGTTCCAGTTACAGAATATTGGTCTAAATTCATTATTGCTAGTAACAAATCCTTTTTTTTTTTTTTTTTGTCATGATAAGTATAAGACAACTAGGAGTTTTTTGCCACTAGAAAATTTTTAACATACATACTGGTATTTCCTATAAAACTTAGTTCATCTAGGAGGTGCTAAGTTTAGAAAGATAGAGCAAAAACCAGATTAATAGAAGTCAAAGATAATTGATTGATGTATCTTTCTTGCTTTTCTCTTCTCCAGAATGGATGATCCTTGAATGAAATGGCTGCATCTCAGATCATTCTCATACATCTCTCTTGCAGGTTTCAGATTTTTCATATCTTCAGATGCTTCCACAATTCAGAAAACACTTAAAATCTTTCCAGGATTTCTTTTGTCCATTGGGGAAAGTAGAGTGTTGCAAGCAACTGTTGTGGTTTAACCCTGGTATGCACATAAGCCCACACAGCCCTTTGCTCACTGAGGTATAGAATCAAAAAGGTAAAAGCGAGAAAACTAATGAGTTGAGATTTAGACAGTTTTATAGGAAAAACAAAACCTCTGTACAGGCAAAGCAAAATAAGGAATTCATTCACTACTCTTGTACAGGCAAAGCAAAATCAGGAATTCATTCACTACTCTCTATGTGCAGGCAAGTATTTAGTCATATCTAGGAAAGCAAGCCTTCAAGTAGCCACAGCAGTTAGTTGGAAAGACAAATGCCACAACTCCAGACATACCTCCTTCCTCCTTCACCCCAGATTTTACTGCTGAGCATGACATGTTCACCCCAATTTTTACTGCTGAATATGATGGCATATGGTATGGAATATTACTTTTGGTTAGTTCGCATCAGCTGTCCCAGCTGTGTCCCCTCCCTCTAGGAAGGAAATGGACCTGTTGGAGTAGACCCAGAGGAACTTGGTGAAATACTTGATATTTGTTGATGTCCAGGGCTTCTATAGGGGAAGGTCTTGAGTAATTCCTGGGGGTTTTTTGGTTTGTCTTTTTTTCCATCTTCATTCTCAGGGATCACAATTCTCTAACTCTCCATGTTTTAAAAGTACACAATACCATTAAGAAGGTTATTGAAGCCATTTGTAATTGCCAAATGTAATTCTTAGTGTCTAGGTCACAACTGGGTCTTAGTGTCTAGGTCACAACTAATCCAGTATGTGCATCTTATCTAAGTAATTCATTGTAGCTCTGATATTATTAAGAGAGACAGGACATGCGAAGCAGATGTTCTGAATAACTTTCCCCTTGGATAAATGTTGAAGGGATATATGCCAGTTGTTCCAGACTTCATTTTGCATCAAGGCTTTCTGGTTTTCTTTTCTAGAAGGTCTTGAACACACACAGCTGTGTTCATGTCAAGGAGAGGAAACTTCACAGTTTATTCTGTGAAGTTCTGTTACCACTGTAACACAATAAAGAAGATGCCTTGTTTGATTACTTACATAAAATTGATCAGATCACCTATGTTATGTGGTTTAACTGGCCTATGCCTGTGTTACTGATATCACTAATTGTGTCCATCACTGTCCCTGTTAATACTGAAATTTAAGGATAAAATTATAATATTGTTAATACAACAAGTTTGTTTATAAACCATTTGGATTCATTCTGATTTTGATATAATATGTTAGAAAAAGTAAAATAACCATTTTATGATTATTCAAAATTGTTAAAATTTATGTCAAGTCTGGAATTTACCATGAATGCTTCACAGAAATATGCTATATAGTGTAGCCAAATGACACTTAAAAATGCTCTCAACTGGATACACATGCAAAGATATCTTTGAAAATGTAGTACTGTAGCCTATTTACAGGATCAAAGGGCAATTCAGGTGTGAAGATACTTCACCAAGCCCTGTAGTCTGACCTCTTGGTCAAAGCAGGGGCTGCTCTGAGGTCAAGCCAAGTTTTTCAGTGCTCTCTCCAGGTGTACTGAAAGTTTTCAAAGACAGAGACAGTGTAATCTGTCTGAGCAACTTGCTCTGTTGACTGGGTGTTCTCATTAGGAAAAGGTTTCTCTTCACACCCAGAAACTGACCTGTTTCAAATTATGCCTGCTGACTCTCATCCACCCACCGTGCTGCATGGCTTAGTGGTGGGCTCAGCAGTGCTTAAATTAACTTCTGGATTTAATGGTGTTAAAGTTTTTTTCCAACCTACGTGATTCTGTGATTCTATATCGAAGGACCTGGATTTGTCTCCTTTCTGACTTCCCCACAGGCAAATATGTGCTTTTCTTGAGAGTCCCACAGGCATCTCTTCTCCAGGCTGAACAAGCCCTGGTCTCTAAGCCTCAACTCATAAGGCAAGTGATCCAGTCCCGTGCCCTGGTGGCTTATTGATGTCTTTCCTGTACAGGACACAGAATCTGTGTAATCAGCTCTGAGCAACGGTATGAATAATCACTTGCCTGGACCTGCTGACTGTGCTTCCATTAATGCTGCTGGCTGTCTTTGCTGTCAGGGCACACTGCTGGCTCATGCTCAGCTCAATGTCCCCCAGGGCCCTCAGGGTCTCTTTGCTGGAGCTGCTCGTTGTTCTGTCGCTGCCCAGTCTAGCACTGCCAGGGGATCTTCCCTACATGAGGCAGGACTCTGCATTTTGCCATGCTGAACTTCATGAGGTTTCTCAGGCCATTTCTCCAGTCTGTCAACATCCTTCGGGATGGCAGCATCTGCATGACCTCCACTGTATTGACTGGTTCCATCCCCAGACAAATTTATTGTCATCTTCATAAAAATAAATCAAAGTTTTTCTCATCTTAATAGTTTTTCTGACCTTCTTGCTTACAGAATAGGAATTTTTAGAGAAAAAAAGAATATTTAAGATAGTTAATTTCTACTCCAAGTATTATTTCTTGACTCTGTAAGATCATGCACTCAGACTGTTGCATTCTCTGTAGTGATTGGTAAATTAATTTGAAATGAAGCTGAAGAAATGTGATTTGATGCAGCACAGAAAATTCTGCACTTTTTATGCACCAGATTGCTTTGCAAATGCATTCCTAACAATCTGCCTTTAGGCAGCTGGAGCTGATAATATTCCTATTAACAGATGCTCTAGGCAGAAAGAGACAGGAGGTATGTACACTGCTCAGAACCAGAAAATCTTTAATGTGGTGCAATCTTTTGTAACATAGTTTTCCATAACCAGAAATAAATATGATGAAGACTGACTAGATCAGCAATGCCCTAATTTGTAGTTTAGTGGTCATAAGGGGAACATGTTACTTCTTACTGTAAAGAATTTGTAGTTTTCATGAAAAGTTAAATGTTTTAGCAGTAATGATTTTGTAGTAGACATGTGACAAGGACAAAACTAATTTGAAGATTACAAACATAAGTTTTTAACACCATGAGTACTTAGTTATTCACTCAGAAGAAGACCTTCCACTACACTAAGGACTGTAATAGGCAGAAGGAAACACCAGCATACCCCTAGAAAAAAAACCCTAAACAATCCAAAAACAAACACAAAAGCACAAGTCACTCTCCTTTACTAAACTACACTCTAAGAATTTTAATTTTGGACTTGGGAATCAGAGAACGAGAGTTCTGGTGGTGGTATTTAATGCCCTAGTAGATCTTTGACTTCCTCACTGATGTATGGCAATGAGTCCCTCAAGAAGGGTTATTACAAGAAGTCTTGAGTCCCTCAAGAAGGTTATTACACACAAAAAAAGTGCTTAAACTGTTATAAATCTATCATTAAAACAACCGTCTTTCTGGTAAAACAGTGAAAAGCAAATATAATTCATTAATGACTGCCTTTGTAAAGTAAATTTTAATATCCAAAAGATACCTTCCACTTTTCCCACCACTCTGCTACCAATTATTTGTATCAAAAGTGTAAAAACTGTAGGCACTCTACAGTGGCTTTACACAATTAACATTCCCTGTGTCTGTGCTTTAGGCCTAGGATAAAGATACTGATGGTGGGAAGGAAACGTGGTCACTGTGTTTGTTCAGACTGTCAACAAGTGTTCAATTAGTGTTTAGTAGGGTGTGAATATCCTACTGTTATATAATGGGCTTTTACTGGTAGCTGCTGTCACAGACATCTTAAGGTCATGAAGAGTTAATAAGTTTTCATCAATATACATCCCAAACTGGGTCGGAAACAAATGACAATCATAATAAAACTTCTCCAGAGAGCATGAAGAACAACTTAACCTCCTGATATCAAAGTATACTCCCTGATTTGTTTTTAGAATAACCTTCTACTTAGAGACATTTGAGGTCAACACTATATCTATTTCTATCCAGAATGCTTAGATGAAGGAAAGGACTTTACTTTGTCGTGTCAAAGGCAAGGTGAGTACAGTTATATATGAAGAAGGAATGCAATATTTTCCATATTGTAAGCGGTTCATATCAACAAAACATGAAAATCAGGGAGAAGAAGGAACAAAGTGTTCTTTTTCCTATCCCCTACTGAGCTGTTTATTGTAATGGAAGGAGACAGCACACTTTGCTTTTAAGGCTTGGTTTGGTTTGGTTTGTAGAGTCAAAATTCAATTAAAATTCCAGTCTGTAATTCAATTTTTTTTTTCAATGGACAACTTTTCATATTGAATTAATTCCTTTTCTGTAGAAATTACAGGATTTTATTGTGTGCATTCTTTTATCTTTCTAACGTAAACTTAAACTTATCTCTTTTAGGTCATTGATTGTCCAGTTATCATAGGGGTATAAGAGGTGATTCTAAAGTAGTAGGTAGTATATCATAAGTAATTCTTCTCTGCTTCTGCACAACTCATTATGTTTACAAAGTGCACTATGAAGCTACTTGACCTATTTTGAAAATGTTTAATCTTTCAAAATCAGAGCAGTGTTATTTCTAAGATTATGAATCTTCATTATATTCTCACTTTCCTGTCAAACAATCACATTCAGTGTAAAGATTTGAAATGATTTCACTAATTTATTCAGCAATTTACTTTCCAGGCTTGTATTATGGTAGAAAAGACAGAAATGCCAGAAGTTTGACAAGGTATTACTAGTCCATTTCCTTTCAGAAAACTGACCTTTTGTCTTGCTGCCTTCTAATATGGCCACTTCAGAGGCACGACATACTTAAGAAACGGTGAGATTTGCTCAAATTAATGTCAATAATGACCATTATCTTCACCTGATGTAAGTCTTTTTGCTTTGTTATGTCATTTGCAAGACAAATTCGGAGGGAGCATGAATTACATTTCTTCTTAATGCAATTGAAATTGAAAAACTGGAATAAAAAAGCGTAGTAAGAAAAAAACCCTCATTTTAGAAGAGTGGAAGCCTATAAAGAAGCAATTTTGGTAAGCTCATAGCTAAAGAGATTCTGGCTTACGTTATATATGCCTTTCCAGTAAAATACATACTTCAGTAGCTAAAAATACAGTATATGTGGTTTCATCTCAGTGTAATGAAAGCTGTTTTGCTGATCATAATTTATTTGATAGAAGACAAATGACAGCGAAAACTGAGTGGTTATTTCAATGATCAGTTGTAAAACAAAATGTATTAAGAAAACCCAACCTATGCTGTATTTTTTTAAATATCACATTACATTTGCAGATTTTTTAAATCTGAGAGGAATGCATCTCTAAGCAATAGTGTCCCTAGTAATGATAATGAGTAGATTACCATGGATATTCTGGAAGGAAGGTTTGCAAAATTCTTTCTATACATAAACATGGAGTCAGTTCCCTCATGAAATAAGAAGAAAAAAAAGAGATCAAATATTATTGGAATATAGTGGCATCTAAAATAATCTCTCTAGGTGAAGATACAGCTTTAGTAAAGAATATGGTAGAACTCAGGTATTTGTACAGTTTGGGAAGCAAAAATTCTACTCATATTAATCTCATTTCTCAGGATCTTGGAGGTAAGAGGTAGGAAAAACCTGTTAGAATGACTAGAGCAATCTCTTGTAAATGCAGTTTTTATCTTGTACTATCTATGATATGTTTTCTAGCATTTTTTTATAAAGCAACTTTAAATCACGTGCGAAATTCTCCATTTCTCTCCATAAAGTATTTCACAGGTTCCTGGGAAGCTTATACTACTCTGACAAGAAAAGACAGGAAGTGAGGAAACTGCTGATCAACAAAAAAGTCCACTGCAGGCACATTCTGAACTTCTGGAGCACTATCCTGGACCCTGACTGCAGGGCACCATGAGGTTGCTGTGGCCTGCCCTTTGCAATTCCCATCCTGTGACACCAGACCTGGGAGGCAGGGCTGCTGCATGCCTGGCTGTCACCGTGATACAAAGTCAACACAGGGCATCCATCAGGAGTTAGGAGCTTGAAGCTCTTCCAGGATTGTCAGTACAGAAATGGCTCCTTTCAGAGGACAACACCCCAAGACTCAAAAATGCTGAAGGGTTCTGGGTGGTTAATATGCCAAAGGGAAAAGCCCTGCAAGACCAAGCAGCCATTTGTGACACAGGATCTCAGGTTTTTCTCTCGGACCCTTCCACAATCTTTGGTTTCACTTCTCGATGCCTTAAATTAGAGTTGTGTTTGCTTCACATTTAAATCTGCAAAAATACTAATTGTATAATGATAATGATTTAACCAGACTGTCAGCTGCTTACTTTCCAGAGTGCAGAGTGGTGATTCTGTGATTATATTAGCAATCGATGAAGCACTTGCTTCTAATTCCTTTTTATCACCTACGTGACAGAACATCATTCACAGCAATTTTGTGTTATCACTGTTTTTTATGAGGGCTGAAGTCCTTTTACATTTTACAGTTTTACCAAATTGCTTTAAAAGCTTCAGTTTATTATGAAAGAAATCATTGACTAGAAATAAAAATTGCAGCAGCTGTGTAACAAAGAAGTTCTTAGAAATCTGTGGACATGAACCAACTGTGCATAATTTTCTAAGGGGATTGTAAATTAAGCATATCTGCAGTACTGAATTTTAATTAATAGAGCTGACTATTCTCTTCAAAACTTTCACCCACATGATATGTAGTGAGTACTTGAGGAAGAGTCTACCAACAACCATGACTCCTCAAAGAAAAAACCCTCAGTCTTAATGAAATTAAGGTTTACTAGTGATGGACTATATAAAGAAGTTTGGGTTTTTCTATTTCCTGTTGCAAGGATAACATGTATCTCCTCACAGAGAAAAACACTTCTCTTAATCCTCTGTGTATTTTACTTGTGCATTTTATTTTATAAAATATGCAGGTAAAATGCATAAGTAGTCATATGAGAAAGCACCTGAAAATCTCCACCATGTGTCTCCCTTTCCATGTTATGCAGAAAAAAACCTGTCTTCCTATGCTTGGCCATGTGAGTCTTGTACAGAGGCACCTCAACAGGGTAACTGGGGCATCCCTCTGGTCTGAATTTCCCCAGACAGATGAATATGATGTTCTCTCAAAGTCTTGTGGCTCTAAAAACACCGTGCTAAGAATGGCCAAATTCCCAGGTGCCCTGATTTTTGAGACTTCAAATCAGTAGCTTACAAAAGTGAGGACAGAGGAGCATGACAGCCTGAAATTTCAGGTAGTCTTGAGCTTAAGAAAGAGGACATAAGACTAATTAGAATCAGCCAGCTTTCCTAAATTCCTATCCAAGCAGTGGATCCACTAGCCAGTGAATTACCTAACCTTTCATCTGGCGCTACAGAAGGTTTCATATTTCTCTGAATTTTGATCAGATAGGCTGATCTAATGGAATCTTCACCTAAGTCCGTGTGATTTAATGGATAGATGATGTGAGAAAAATCAAACTTTGGACTGTATAATCATGAAAGAACTCTCCTGTGAAATGAAAACTTTTTTTAAAAATAACAGTTATTAGCTTAGGTTTAGGAAAACCAAAGCTTAACTGGCACTACCATGGAGTTGTCCAAGGCCAAACAGGAACTCTGGGACAGGGCATGATAATAAAAACAGATCTTAGGACCATCTTTAATTTTTGACAAAAATAATCCCCATAAGTGAATTATCCTCTGTATGTCAAAATGGTAATATCCTGTCATCTTTTGAGCAGAAAAATTTAAAATATTTTGGACTGTGAAAGAAGAATTTCTAAGTAAACCATAGTAAATGGGTCTCTTCAACTACAAAATGCCCTAAAAATCCCAAAGAAAATAAAACATGAGCTATTAATATAAAAAGTATACAAACCTGTATTACAGCATAATTGAATGTAATTTCACGATTCTTTAATGTGTTCATTATTTAGTATTTTCATGGACACTGAATTTTTTGAAGATCAATTAAATGACACCTGGAATGATGGAATAATGCAACTGGTTTGTAAATACACATCACTGACTATTTTTGAAATATGATCCTGCTAACCTTGAAATCTGTAGACAAAATTGTAGAACTTCTGCAGTAATGGCAAGGGATGTATTTTACAGCCCCTGAAACACATTGAGTAGAGAAAATTATTTTTCATCCATGATATTCAAAAGAATACTTTGCACTTGTGACTATAAAGACTTGAGCTAATTGTTCTTTTATTAAGGGCTTGAAAAAGGCAACAGTTTTTTTTTAAACTTCCTGTAAAATACAACATTTTTAGACAACAGCTCTCTGTTCTTGCTCTCAGCATGGTATCTTGCTAGTGAGAGAAATGACAATATTCTGCATTGCCTCATTTAAAAAGAGTGAGAAGGGCTTATTTTTCCCTCTAGTTGTTCCATTTTCTCCCTGGGTTCTGCAGAGCTTACTGAAGAAGAGTCCTTAAAATGCCAAGAGCAGGTTTTAAATGTTACATACAAATTATTTTTAGGAGTGAGCATCCTTGATAAAATATTGCAATTCATGTATATGCAACATGTTAAGTATACTTCAGTGCTACAAGCTTGATTTACATTTGTAATAGATGATAATTAGTGTGCCAGGAGGAAAATCAAAGGAGAGATGATGATGTGGTGAAGAACTTGATTAGTGATAACTCTGAAGAGGATGAGACATGAGAGCCAAGAGACACATCATCTTACACTTTTCTTTTATTGGACAAGGAGAGGAATATCATTACCAAGGCTGAGGAAAGGGCTGAGGTACTTCTGAGCCTTCTTTGACTTAGTCTTTAAGAGAAATACCAGTTATACTCAGGCCAAACCACCCCTGATCTGATGGACAGGGACATGGAGCAGAAGACACCCCTTGTGAAACAGGAGGAAGCAGTCAAGTGGCCTGCTGTGCCACGTAGATAATCAGAGGGTTGGAATGGTCTATGGGGCTGGGTGGAATTCACCCGAGGATACTGAGGGAGTCAGCAGAAGTGTTCATCAAGCCATTATTTATTATCAGTCCTGGTTAGCTGGGGAGGTTAGCTGGGAAGATGACTGGAAGTTGGCTAATGTGACACCATCCATAAGAAGGGCTAGAAGGCGGATCTGGGGAACTGCAGATTTATCAGCCTGACTTTGATGCTATGAAGGACTGTGGAACAGTATCTTCAGTATGATCCTGTGGCATGTACAGGACAACCAGGGTAGCAGGCCCAGGCAGCACGGGTTTAGGAAAGGCAGATCCTGCTTGACCAACCTGATCTACTTTTCTGACCAGATGACCTGCCTAGTGGGTGAGGGAAAGGCTGTGGATGTTGTCTATCTGGACTTCAGTTACTTTGATACTATCTCCCACAGAACTGTCCTGGAAAAGCTGGCAGCTCATGGCTTTGGACAGGTGCTCTCTTCACTGGGTTAAAAATTGGCTTGACAGCCAGAGAGTTGTGAAGTTTTCTACATCCAGTGGGTGGAGGGTCACTGCTGAGATTCCCCAAGGTTCAATATTGGGGCCGGTCCTGTTTAATACCATTATGTACGATCTGGATAAGGGGATCGAGTGCACCCTCAGTAATTTCACAGAAGACACCAGGCTGGGTGGGAGTGTCATTCTTCTGAAAGGTAGGAGGGCTTGCAGAGAAATCTGGACAGGCTGGATCATTGCCTGAGGCCAAGNTGGCTTTGGACAGGTGCTCTCTTCACTGGGTTAAAAATTGGCTTGACAGCCAGAGAGTTGTGAAGTTTTCTACATCCAGTGGGTGGAGGGTCACTGCTGAGATTCCCCAAGGTTCAATATTGGGGCCGGTCCTGTTTAATACCATTATGTACGATCTGGATAAGGGGATCGAGTGCACCCTCAGTAATTTCACAGAAGACACCAGGCTGGGCGGGAGTGTCATTCTTCTGAAAGGTAGGAGGGCTTGCAGAGAAATCTGGACAGGCTGGATCATTGCCTGAGGCCAAGGGTGTGAGGTTCAACAAGGCAAAGTGCGAAGGCAGCACTTGTGTCACAACAATTCCAGGCAGCACTACAGGCTGCGGGAAGAGTGCTTGGAAATCTGCCCAGCAGAAAAGAACCTGGGGGTTCTGATTGACACCAGCTGAACATGAGCCATCGGTGTGCCCAGATGGCCAAGAAGGTCAATGGCATCTGGCCTCTATCAGCAATAGTGTGGCCAGCAGGAGCAGGGCAGTGATCGTCCCCCTGTATTTTGTACTGGTGAAACTGCACCTGGAGTACTGGGTCTTTTGGAATCTTGATGCTTCTATTATTGCCCTTCCCTTCTCCTTCTAAGGTGGGAGAGGGTTCACATAAATTTTTCTCCCATGATATAGTAATGAATCCCACAGCTGAAAAGGCTCTCCAGATCTGTACAGTTAGTAAAACTCCTTTGTCTCAGGGAAATGTCTTTGGTGAGTCCTGTGGAACCCGATTCCTTGAGGAATATAGAAAATATCTTCATATGTCCAAAAAAGAATGCAGAAAACAATAATAAGCATCAGAAAAGAGCATAAATGTCTGATTTCATGGTAGAGCCAATATTTATAGAGTTTTTTTTACTTAAAAGCAAAATAGATCCCTAAATAATGAAGACAGTCCCCAGACACACAACTACAAATATGAAATAAAAAAAAGGAAATACTTGACTGGATAAAGAGAGAATAGTTTAAAATATATTCACATAAAAATGCAAAAGAGAAATAACAGAAAGAAAACAGAGTAGCAATGAATAAAATGAGAATTTCTTTGTAAAAGGTGAGAAGTTTTGGGAAATGAGAAGGGTAGGTGTTGAGTGGAGGCTACTTTTTTGGAAAAATTCAAAGAAAATGGGCAGCAAGATGTTCTAAAACCAGAAAAAAAAATTTGGAAAAAAACACCTTGCTGCATTTAAGAGTTATGTCAAAAGTAGAAAAAGGCTATATTAATGTAGGTTGGTATTAAAGAAAAATTAACAAGATGGATAGAGAGAAAAGAAGCATGAGCAATAAAAAAAAATAAACACGAAAATATGAAATGTACATTGAGAAGGCTCCTGACAGAAGTAGTGAAATAATCCTTCATTTTGCACAAATTGTTAGGTTTTTCAACCACCTGGATAAAAATCACAGCAAATGTGAAAGTACTCAAAATAATGAGGATTAAAGAGCTCCTCTGTGGATTTCCTGACCAGTAGAAGAAAAAGCAAAAAAATTGATGAGAAAGTGAAGGACAGCAAAGTGACTTGAGAATGGATAATGGATGACGTGAGGGAATTCACAGATCCATGACTTCAATGACCGTTTCAAGAAAGGTGTATGATTTAACCCTGGTGTCTGGAATCAGGGCTAACATTATTAATAAAATAAATGTTGAAAGGTCTGTATGAGAAGACACTTTTTTCTGGACTTTTTACATCCCCATGAATAACGATCATATCTGAATTTGTTTAGATAATATCAAATCTATAGGCATCTGTTTGTTGACTAACTACATTTACTATATGAATGACTTCATGATGCTTGGCAGGCAGAAAACACTATCTTCTGTCTCTGTCTTATTGTCATATAGGTTTGTTTATTATTTCTAGTTCTGGTATGCTACTGAATACCTGATTTTACTGGCTCTTCCCTGGGCTGATACTTGGACATGGGCTTCTGGGAAGTTGCTGGTTCAGTACTGCAAGGCTGTTATGATGCAATGGTCCAAGCGATCCGTGCTCATTTGACTGAGAGTTTTCAGTACTTTGGAACAACAGTCATATTCAGCTTTTAGTGAGCTTTCAGAACATCTTTGATACTGAAATCTGCAGAATAAGAGTGTCACTGAAAAATCACCACATGTTTGGCCTGATTGTGTAAAAACAAGGCAATGGGGGTTTTTTTTAGCATGATTTTAATGTATCTTTCCTATTTCACTTTATGAATCAGTTTATCATTAGTCTTCTAACTTGTGGCCAAAGAAAAATCAAGAGTTTAGGGTCAAACTATTGTAATTCAGAGAGATACAGCAAATTTATGGGTTTCCTGGCACAGCAGCATTTTTACCTGCCAACACTTTCAAATTTAGACACTACAGTACATATGATTATGAAAGAGAAAGTATGCACCTCTCATCCCAGTATTTGGCTTAACACATTAAAATATGGCACTTTTTTTGTGCTGTATTATTTTAAATCTTTCATGTATAAAATTATGAGTAATTTAACAATCACAATTTTAGAAGACTTCTCTACAGAGATGTACAGCAGCATACATAAGGCATTATTCTGAAAACTCAATTTCTAATCATTAATTTTCTGCACCTACAGTAGAAAATAATGCCTGTGCATAATTTTTTTTGTTTGTTCGACATGTTGTTGAGCATTAAACTTTATTAGAAATCAAGATATTGAGGAAACAAAAATAATTAATTTTACCTATGCTCATTATTGTGCTTTGTATGGTCTTATGTTTAAAATTTTTTCTAAGTGGTAGAACTACTGAAAATGCTATTAGTTTTCTTGTGTTTCATGTAATGTAATGCTTATTAGGAGTAATTTGCTGCAGCAGAGGACCCTCCTTTTATTTTAAATAATTTTGTCGGGCTCATAAAAAACAATCCTTTTTTTCTAAGCAGATTATTGATTTTTTTGCTTACATGTCCTACACATCAAACAGAAAGTGCTTTTCTTTTTGCATAAACTTTTCCATTAGATGAACATTTCTGAAGATAAAGACAGTTATTATATAATTTCTTTAAAATCTGGAAAATACCAGAAACATATTTTTGGACAAACATTAACATCCTGTTAACTAAAATTTTTTTCTCTGGTAAAATATTTTTGACATTTCATATATAGACAGTTCCTCTCCTTAAGATACTGTAAATCAATTTTACTGGAATTCCCTCAGTAAAGGTTATAAAGTCTAACATTGTTACATGGATTCTTAATATGATATTCATAATTCTTTATGCTTCACTTAAAAGTATTTTGTTTACATGATAGGAAAGAAGAAAAGGAAGACAAAAACAAAATAAAAAAAACCCACAAAGACAATAGTAAAAGTTGTGATATCCACAGGCACCTGTTCTATTTTAGTGTATTCTAAGACTCCAAAACCATATATTTTATTTTATTTTTAACTTCTATCATCATCAAAATAACCTAAGTGTCTCTATGGGAAGAAGAAAATACAGTTCATCATGTGAGGGGAGAAAATAAAGGAAACAGAATCAGTACCATAAAGCAACAGTATATAATACACATATTACCCCCCAGTTTATGTCCTTTGGCTTTATAATTTGTAATATGCAAAGGTCATAAAAAACTTATCTGTTTATTTAATTTTCTGAGAATATATGGAAGAAAAAATGGTGTCTCTCTCTTCCTCATTAATCAGAGAATATATCATGGAATGGTTCACCTAAATATTAGCAGATTGTTACCTCCTGCCATAGGAAGAAGGAAACACTCTTAAAAGCATGAACCTTATTGCCATTAGCATCATTATCCCTGTGATGTGCCCCAAAATCCTTAAATTCTACGTACTTTTGTTCCTTAGTATATTTTAGGATATATTGGTTTTTGTTATCTAACTCAATATGAGATCATCATACATTAATATTATTATAGATGTTCAATTTTTAGTGTATTTTCGGTTTGTATATGTATTTTATACGTCCTCATCCTTTCCTTCCTGTCTGTGGTTTCTCTTTTCCTCTCCTCTGCAGCAGCAAAAGTCATAGCTATCAGCTCTGCAATCAGCTTGTGTGGATCTTGTTAACAATATATATCAACTCTGCTGATTTTGTCACCACCCTAATTTGCATGATTGTGTCTACTTGTGTTGAATAAGTGTTCTATAACTTTTGTTAGGTTATCTGATAACATGATAATTACATTGACCAAAGACCTGGTCAGAGTCAGAGAGACAATGACAGGTAGGGCAACCCCAGTGACTTGCTCAGTGAACTAAGGACACTGAATTAGTTGCTTCTGGGGTTGTTCAAGGACCCAGCCCACGGCAATGTGCTGTCTGTCTACTGTCTGCACTTGGGAGTGCAGCAGCCAGACTGCAGATACAGAACTCACCTGGGTCCTGAAGATTTTGGAGATGGCAATCTCCAGCAGCTTTGTCAAACATTACCTGATTTTATTCTGAAGCTGTGTCCACTGTCCCTTAAAAAAACACTGTAAGTGAATTTCTATCATCTCATGTCTGTAGTTTTTTCACTGTAATGGTTCCCATGCTGTTGAACTAACATTCGACCTAAAATATTCTTTACATCTGCCAAATAGTCTCTTTTACTTCTGTGTTGGGTCTGGCTGAGTTGGAGCTCATTTTCCCATCACATCCCTCTTAGTGCTGAGCTTTGCATTGGTAGCTGGGAGGTGTTGAGAGCACCCCAGTACTGTGGGTACTGCTGGCACAGCATCCGCACCGGCTCTCTAACATTTCTTCCCATCCCCAATCAAGGGGTTGGGGTGGGCAAGATGCTGAGAGGAGACATAATTAGACCAGCTGACTCAGTTTAAACACAGCGGTATTCCATACTATATGATGTCAGCTGGGATATAAAAGCTAAGGAAAAGAGGAGGAACAGGGTGGGGCATTTGTTATTTACAGTGTTTGCCTTCCTGGGCAACTGTGACACGTGCTGAAGCTTGCCAGGAAGTGGCTGAAGAATGCTCACTGATGCAAAGTACAGAATAAACTTTTTTTTTTCTTTTTGATTATACATATGCAAACTTTCCCTCTTTCTGCTTTAGTAAACTGCCTTAACTCAACTTATGAGTTGTTTTCTATCTTATTTTCTCTCCTCTGTCCCACTGGGAAAGGGAGTGTTTGGGAAACTTGGTGGGCACTTAGCATCCACTAAGAATTCTTTATCTTATGTGTAAAAACCTATGTGTAGTGTCATTCCCCCCTTCCTTTTTCCCTATTATTTTTTCTCATGTGAAGTTAAGCTTTGTGTGCTGAACACTAGATTCTTTCCTGCTTCAGGTTCATTCATTCATGGATTTTTTTGATTTTCTTGTTCATATGCAGGGAAAAATCCATCAGCATTATAATTGTTGCATCCTAGAAAATGCCTGTGTGGCAGTCTTTGCTAGTCAGTAAAAGGAGCCCCAAAAGTAATTAATTTTCCATAGATGAAATGTCAGGGTCTTACTCATGCCAACAGTACTAGTATTAGCTCTCTCTGCAGACGGATCTGTTGAACATAGCAGCTGGCCCTATCTCTTCTTCAGTTTTATGGTGGTGCTCCTGACACTGTAAGATGTAACTGCCATTAAATTTTATTTCAATCCAGTTTTGGGTGGTGGTGTTTTTGTTTGTTTGTTTTGTGGCTTTTGTTTGGTTGTTTTTTTAGTTTTGTTTTAGTTTTTTGTGGTTTTTGTTTGTTTTTGTTGTTGTTTGCAGTTTTTTGCTTGGTTTGTTTAATTTTGTTTTAAATAGGTATGATGATCTTTGCACTACTTTGTTTCCCACTCAGTATAACTCCTTCACTCATTCCTGCTGGAATAGGCTGCTGGAGGAGGAAGAGGGAGTGCTTCTAAGTTCTTGGGTAGCAACCTAACACACAAAAGGCAACTTAAAAAAAACCTCATATGACATATGACTCATCTATGTGTCTTAGCTTACATATCTGTCAGCTCTTCTCATAGTCAATAATATAATTAAACATAATTAACATAATTAAACATTTGTTGTTTTGTAAAGTAAATACTAAAATACATAAGATACATTGAATCTAAAAAGCATCCCTATCCAGCATCAGCTATGAAGAGGCTTGACTGCCTCCTGCTCAGACATCTGTGCTATATAAGTTCAAGTGAAGTGGGGTATAATCTTTCTCAGTGCCTGAAAGAAAACTGGTTTGGATTGTACAACTTGGGCTTCTCCACAGCACATGTTTCCAAATTGATAATGACAAAACCTGTTAGATTATATTCCTCCACTTCCATTATCCATTTTTTATTTGGTACAGAATATGATGAGTCTGCAACTCATATTCTATTACAGATGCTGAGGAATCTTCAGAGGTTTGTGTCTGAGCTGTCCACCCCCCTTAAAATATGCTAACACTTTCAGCATTTTTACCAACCATATTTCATGTCATAAAACCCAGCAATCTTCAAACAATATATTGCAAGTAGTTCAACCTCCTGTTTTTATCCAAGGCAATTAATTTGCTGTTGTATTGATCCGCTAAAAGAAGTGATGCCAGCAACGCTTTGGAAATTCTATGTTCTCTCCTTGGCACAGTACTGTCACATAAGAAATACTACTGTTCATGTCACAGTTTAGAGATTAGGCCAGTTTTGTGATAAACAGGTAATCAGTCATAAACTCCTTGAAAGGACATGGACAAACATCTGGAAATGACGAAGGATACTGGTTAGACCCCAAGTTAGACCTCATTTTCACAGACATACAGTAAAGATAACATCATATTTCAGTTATCAGGCATACATACTCCTTCCAATCCTTTTAACACTTCTCATTTTTGGAATCCTCTTCAGCTGCCCAGCACAATATAATCCCTCTTTTACCAAACATTTCAGTTACAAAAGATGCTAGAATGTATTTTTAAATAATAAGCAATTACTTAAATTAAAAAAAAAAAACAAACAAAAACAACAAAACCCAAAACAAACAAACAAACAAAAAAAAACCCAAACCCCCAAAAAGCCAAATTCATTGCACTACAGATTTTGCATAAATATTAAAATCAGAACATTCCATGGATTTCAGGCACTTTAAATGAATCCTGACTTTAATCATATGAAGTACGTATCAAATTTTCTCTCCATTACCTTTACCTTAGATCAGAGTTGCACTTTATTCCTAGATGGTTTAAGACACCTACTCTTCAGCGATAATGAAATTTAAAGTTTCTTCTTTCAGTCAGTGGCTCACTGTGCACATCTAGAGAAGAACCCTCGGTAGAAAAGAACCTGAGTTTTCCAGGGAAATAAGATGCTAAAAGATTAAACATAGAATACTGGAATTTAATAGTGTTCAAATAAGAGGGGATTACTTAGTATTTCTTTAAGCTGGACCCCTTTGCTAAGCTTTGCTCAGAGTAGTAGTAGTACAGATTTATGTGGAATGACTGTGTATAAACTGGTCATTTCTAATGTCCTAAAAATACAGTAACAGTGGAAAACTGCAATGTAGAACAGCTGTTGCTTGTTGCCTTCAGTCTTGTTCATGCTGACTAGGAATTACTCCAGATGTAGTTCAATTGCAATACACCTGGATTACTCCAAGGTTTGACTGAACTAACAACGTAATGACAAATTTCAACAAAGACAGGTTAGGATTTCAAAAGTAATTTTTTTTTCTGTTCGCACAATTTATTTAAGACAGCTCCATCACTTTTTCTTCTTTCCCCCTTTGCTGCTCCTCAGGATGCAGGGCAGTACTCACCGGCCTATGAAAAACCTATCTGTACATGTGCTTCAGGGAACTGCTGCAATCCTGACCAGTAAAATGACAAGCCTAAACAAAGAAACCCCAAAACTTCAGAAATTTCAAAAGTTATAATCTAGGCTACCAAATTTTAGCAAAAATAGATGATATGACTATAATTAATAGTTTTTTGTTCAATAAGATATTTTGTTTCTGAGTTTAAGGAGGCTTAAGTTTCTTCCTTTCTATATTTGCAGGTGGTAGAACTGAAAAAAGGAATTTTTACTTGTGTATTCCATATAATGGATGAGATGCATACATACCTAGTATTTTAAATTCATCAAAGTTCTTCTTAACAAGTAAACCAACTCTGACTAATAGTGCTCCTGTCTGAATGAACTATAAAAAACCAGCCCATTGTACAGTATTATATGTGGACCAGCTTATTTCCACCTTCTAATGTAAACCAAGGATTTAACTCTGACTAGTCTTGTGGTCTGAACTGCTATGATACTAACTTCCTTCCAATATTTTGCCCATTTGTTCCTCCTACTTTTGCCAAGATTTTCTGCCTCTTTTTCCCCTTCCATGTTTGCTTCATTATTTCTCTTTTAAGAAGAATCTGTAATAAAACCATTACATATTTTTTATAAAGAGCTTTTTTATAATTTCACAAAGAGTAAAGTTCCTTGTCTGAAGAGACACACAGCCTGAAAATCTTTCTAGTGATTGAATAAATAAAGGAACATGAAGTAGTTAGTAAATAGATTGGAATAAGACAAGGGTGTTATTGATTTTTTAAAGGAATCCTTAAATTTTTATTAAATACATATTAACTCTTAAGTCCAATATTAATGCAACATTAATAAAAATACAATTAAATGATGCAGAATAAGATTATGTATAAAATGTATTATAGTCGGAAATGCTAAATTATAATGATTTCAGTAATCAGTTGCAAATTTTTTCCATTGAATATTTTGGTATTGCTTGTCAAATGAGGCTATGCAGGCAATAACCATTAAGTATGAAATCCATAAGCTAGCATATCCCAAGGCATAAGAGAGATTGAATCATTAAAATTAGATTTACCCTCTATCATACTTTGAAATACTTTGAAAATTTTGCTTAGATATGAGATGAATTAAGCAAAATAGAAATTACATGGCTTGCAAGTTTTATTAAATACTGCTTCACTTTTGCCTTCCTCTTCACTTTTCCCTTCCTGAAAAGGAATTGCAGTCAATACTAATAGATTCCTGTGTGGATTTTTTTTTCATATTTTGAAGCTAATTACATATTTTTTTTAAATCGTACCAAATTTGCATTTTAATTTTACAGTCATCACAATTAAAAACAGAATACCATAATTGCAACTATGTTCTTAGTTCTAGTGACTTTTAACATTATTATAAATTGAACATTCATTATGGTACTCTTGCCAAATGTGTGAAGTAAACTGATGCTTCAACAGTGTGGAGTATGCTGTGTCCAGAAACTAAAACTTAATTTTTACTTTGAAAAGTTCATCAGCAGCTTTGGACCATCTGACAGAAATGTATTTTGCTTTTAATTTTAGCAGTTATGGTAAACCATAACCTTCCAACATGCTGGACTGCAGAGAAGGGAATAACTTCAAATACATTTTAATTAAATATTTTCCAGAAGAATTGTGGGTTTTTTTCACTCCTCTCCTTCTACTAGTTACAGACCTTCTTATTTAATCCTCAGGTGTCCTAATTCACATGAAATGCAATCTACAATTTTAATCTCATTTTGTTGATAAAAGTAGTAATTTTAACCACCCCTGGAGATTCCCCTCACCCACAGCAACCCACTCACAATAGCCAAATTGTTATCTCTATCCTGCTCATAGTTCTTCACAGTTATTATTCCTCAGAAAAGGAAGAGTAGGTGGAGCAACTGAGCAGGCAGTTGCATGAGTGTACCCTTTTTTTGGGTTTGTTGATGACACAAAACTAGGAGGAGTGGCTGACACAGCAGAAAGCTGTGCTGTCATCCAGAGAGACCTGGACAAGATGGGAAGTTGGGCAGAAAAGACCCAAGTGCGAGGTCCTGCACCTGGAAAAGAATAACCCCAGGCACCAGCACAGGCTCGGGGCTGACCTGGAAAGCAGCCCTGCGGAGAAGGAGCTGCGGTTCTGGTGGACAACGAGCTGTCCATGAGCCAGCAGTGTGCCCTGGGGACCAAGAAGGCCAATGGCATCCTGGGGTGCAGTAGCAAGAGCACTGCCAGCAGATCGAGGGAAATGACCCAGCTTGAGAGGGACCAATCTGATTTTTTTTATACCTCAACGTATGTTATACATGAGGTTAAAAACTGCTATAAGGGCTGTGCACGTCCCTGTCCCTGGGGACGCTACGCCAGACAGCCCATCAGGGCAGAGAATCTTCCACGACCTGGCTGTAAAGGGACCCCACGCTGGCCAGCGGGGGCGATCCGTGGCTGCCCGGGAAGAAATGCCGGAGAAATTGGGCTGTGGGAGGAGCCTGAGCGCACAAAAGCAGTTAATTGCGACACAGCTGGGGCCGCTTTCCCTTTTGCTCCTTGGAGGAAGCGGGGGCTCACCTGGAGGGTCAGCTTGGACCCCTTCTCCCCCTCGCCTTTTTCTCCCTGCTCCTTCCCCGGCTGTCTTCCCTGTCTGCACCTGTCCTGCCCTGTTTTGCCGCTTCCCCGGGACAGCTCGCCGCCACGGCAGCACAGTGCTCCGCTGTTTCCCCAGGGAGCGGCCGCAGCCGCCGTGGCCCGGCCCTGAGAGCCGCAGCTGCTCCCCGAGTGCGGCCGTAGCCCCGGCAGCCTGTTCTTCACCCGTGGAAGGGACACGCAGCCGGCTGCTGTTTGGAAATCGCGCCCAGGCGCCGCGGGAGCCACGCAGACTCATGGCAGCTCGCAGCACACGCGCTGCGTCTGCCGAGCCGATGCTAACAGGGCGCCTGGGAACACCGCTAACGCTGTCCCTGTCTTCTGTTTCTCTCTATTTCTCCTCTTCACTCCCTTTTCTGTCACTCTTTCGGTAGGAACCTCTATCTTTCTTTATCAACAAACAGTTCTCAGACGTGATATTGCCGCGTTCGCGCTTTGTATTTATCTGAGAAATCGATCAAAAAGAATTCTCCCCAGATGCCCTTTTACAGCGGGACTGGACACGGCCCCTCTACTCAAGCCTGGTGTGTCCACATCTGTACTGCTGTGTCCTGTTCTGGAGACGTGGAGATCCTGGAGCAGGTCCAGCGCAGGGCAACAAAAATGTGTAGGGAACTGGAGCATCTCATGAGGCAAGGCTGAGGGAGCTGGGCCTCTTCAGCCTCGAGAGGAGAGACATTATCAGAGAATACAAATAACTTAAGGGCAGGTGTCAAGAGGATGGGACCAGACCTTTCCAGAGGTGCCCAGTGACAAGACAAGGGGAAACTGGCAGAAACAGTAACACAGGAAATTCCATATGAATATGAGGAAAAATCATTTTACTTTGGAGGGTGATAGAATTGGAACAGGCTGTCCAGAGCAGTTGTGGAGTCTCTTTCTCCTTCAAAATCCTCCAGGATGCAAACCCGGGCAATCTGCTCTAGGTGAATGTGCTTTACTAGGAAACGTTGGACCCAGTGATTCCTTCCAGCCTCACCTGTTCTGTGATTCTGTGATTAATTTTAGTTCTACATCTCCTCTGATTTTACTTTTTCTTCCCTTAATGTTCATAAGCAGAAGTCTGTTTCTTTAATAATTCAGTCCTTTGCATTCAAGTAATATTTTGTGCCTTCCAACTATAAACAGAAAAAATAAATGTTTTAAACATTTCTCAGTATTTGAAGTAAAGATTTTATCTTCAGAATTATTTCTCCTAATAATTGAAAGTATTATTAATTCAATCACTGATTTAGATACCAACAATATGGGGGGAAATAATTCCAATTAATCAGAAAAAAAGCTCCTTGTTTCATTGATTGGATTACTTGCTAATGATGAGTGCTTTAATATATGAAAGTATGTTAATTATATCTTTGATTAATCAGAATGATTTGTCATCACAGCACTTTTATACTTTCATATATTTGAGAAGTTGCAGCATAGTGTTTGTGTAGGTAAGATAAAAATTTCACAGTAATATTGCCCTCCTGAAAATAATAATTGCAGAGACTTTTAAAGTCATTTCCTGTTCATACCAAAAGAAAGGAAAAGATGACTCAAAAAGAGTAAGACCGTGTTAAAGTGCTCACATTGTTAAATGGAGTGGTTAATAACTGCAAAATAAACTATTTCCAGATTATTTCAGATGACAAGCTCAGTAAGCACAAGTGGAAATGAAAGAAAAACAATGCAGAATAGATGTTAAAAAGTACCTTTTCACCTGTAGAATAGCAAATGCACAGAACTGTCTAGCAGAAAAGGATACATAATGACAAAGAGAAGGATCAGTCAAGGAACAATTAGAATATAGCCAAGGAATAATGAAGTTTATAAAGGTGTTTTTTAAAGGCCCAAAGTTTTCCTACCCTGCTCTCCACGTCTTATGTTTTTAGTGCATTTTCTTCACCACAAAGTTTTCAACTCTGCCAACATTTGCGATTTAAACTGGCAATTTCATTGATACATTGATTCTGTTCTTGGTTAAAAAAAATATATAGAAAAAGAATTAAAATAAATCTAACCACAAGGAAAATTTGCAATTAAATGAATCCTCCTCTGCAGAAGCCAGGAATATAACTTTGTAGAATTGATGAGTATGAAAACTACTGTGATGTTATCTGATGTAACTGTACATTCATCGAAAATATTCAAATATGTTCTGGCAGGATCATATAGATTCAACAGCACTGTTTGTTCCACAACAGAACAAAGAAGAGAATACTCTTATTTATTCCTATTTCTGTCCTTTTTACCAAATATATTGCTTCTCTTTAGAATTTACTTTTGTGTATTCAGACAAGCATCAATAAGGACTGGGAAGTGAATGATTTTGCATAATCATGCCTCATATCACTCTATAATAATTATCCAGGGTTTTTTGGTAACATTAATTTTTTACAATGTTCATATATATGGATGTTCATATATGAATGGAAGATTATTTCCTTTCCTGCAATTTTTTAAACTGTTTTATTTTTCTTAGCTATTTAAAAGATGCTTATGGAGTAGGATATACTATAATTCTGATTATGCAAAGGCTTAAATCCTTTCTCTTGTATAAGTACTTCAGACCATAAACATAGGCAAAGCTGAACATTTACAAGAAGGGATCTTTTTGCCTTTTTTATTTTTCTTCCTTTGGATCAGACATCACAACTATTTTGATTCATGGTATGCTAAGGATTTTTAGAGACAGGTAATTTTCAGATTTTCTTTCTGACCATCTGGGTATGAACTACTCACAGAACTATATTGTGAAGAAAATACAATAAATCAGATTTTCCTAGTAAAAGAGTTTCAGTGATTTATTTTTACTCATCTCCAGGGAATAACACACTTTTTTCAATGAAATTGTGTGAATAATGAAACAGCTAACATTTCAGTATGAAATTAATAGGCAGTTTATGTTATTGACAAATCAATGCAAATTACAGAGACAAATGATGAGAGGGGAAAGGGTATGTTTTATTTTACATGTTTAAAAATAAAACCTGAAAGAGTAGGATCCAATAGGTTCAAGTAAATAAGTTTAATGTTTTTATACAGTTCTTAGCCAAATGAGGGAAGAAAAAATTTTATATATAACAACCTTAGATTTTGATCACATTGTTAGCAAAGAAACAGTAAAATGTCTTCTACATGTTCCTATTACACATTACACATTACATATTAATATAAAAATGGTGTTTTTTTTCCAAATCAGTGTAAAAAATAGAGGTCCACGTCCCATTTCTGAGTTGGATTAGCAGTGATACTGGAGGAGTGTCAGATCTAGGCAGGCTTTAATGATTTCCATACCTGTACACCCTGCCAGATTTAGAACAGCTTTCTGTGGCTCAGAAAGAGCAGAAGCCAAATATTGCATTTTCCTATGTGATTTCATTCGATAAACTTTTGAACCCAGGTAAAATTTTTACATCCAAAACAACTTCTGGAAAGCTGTTTCCTGTGGGAAGCAGGTATCTGCGGACCATTGTGTAATGGAATGCCTTCTCCATTTTCTTCTAACCCATCACCCCAGGATTCATACATATTCCTGTACTGCAAACAATATACAAACTTTCCTCAACCAATCTCACCAAGCAACTCTCAACTGAGAAACTTTTTATCATCTTTCCAGTCATTTGTCTTTTTTCCTGACTGAAGAGACAACTCTATTAATTTGTCCTTGAATAGAAATAATTCTGTATTCTTCTTGTACCTCTCAGCAACTTTCTCTGCCTTCTCTGTCTTTTAAATGCTATTTGAGAACAGGGCAACCATAACTGAATATGATATTTAACTTGCAGACATATTGTGGACTTGGAGTGAAACAATGCACTTCATTTGGTTTTGCTCCTTTCCTATTTAATTCTCTGTAATTTTTAACATTAGTTTAGATTGCTATGCAGAATGTTTAAGAGCTTCTTATAAGTAATACTATGATTCCTTTTGTTTTTCATGTTTGTTCTTTAAATATTCAGAGTAAATGACACAAAAACAGCTTATGACTGTGACCTTGTGGTAGACAGTATTAGAGAATTAATTCTAATGAACAGTCTTGACATTTTAAAGTTCAAGGAAAATTCAACAATGACTGTATATCTATTAGACAGACTATATGGCAAAGAATCTTCCACCATCAAATGTTACGATTCCTACCACCACAAAGCAGAAAGAGCAAATGTATCTCAAATAATATTGTAAGAAGAACTTTTCTAAACTTAATCCTTTATTGACATAATGCTATTAGTAGACTTCAGCTTTAATTCCCTGATGTGCTGTGTTAGCAATTAAGAATGCAAGCAACGAAAGGCGTGTGGATAGAGATCCCTATTACTTATGCTAAAACCTTAGAAAGAAAGAAAAAAAAAATTCCTCTTAAAATCCCCAGTGTTGCAGGGGTTTGTGATCCTACATTGTAGATGTAATTCTGTGGCATCAGGGCCCTCAAAACTACCACGACCTTATGAAGAAACAAGTTTGATGTATGACTTCATCATGGTATCTGTCACCTGCCTTGATAAGATATTGTGCCTTCAAAAAGTAAAAAGTGTCAAGAACTTTCTCAAGAGATAAATAACAGTTATTTTGCTTATGTTTTCCTCTTTGCTATTTGTAAATCTGAAGGACCTCTACTTTGCTGTAAATATTCCACCTGGAGTGGAAGTAGGTAAAAAGGAGTATGAAAATCATGGGTGGTAGCCCAGATTTCTGTCTAACAGAGTTATCTGTATTTCTGCTTGTTAACAAGACAAAAAAACCAACTGGAGAAAAATGAGAGAGGAAAATATACTGGGACTAGAGATGCTCCTGTGGGATTATAGTGTTGACAATGAGGCCACCAGACTTCAAAGCTCCTGTACAGGAGCCACAGACAGAGTAGGATGAGATCCAGCTTCCAAAGGATGTGTTACCCACCCTTCGTGCTGAGACTGCTTTAAAAATCCATAGTGCTGAGGGAAGTACAGAACAGATGAGAAGAAAAGCAATTTCTGAGATACAAGATAAGTACTGCTAGAAATGTAAGCAGTGAGGAAAATAGATTAGGATCCAGGCTTCTATTTTCTTTGTTTGTGTTTTTGCTTGCACAGCGAAAAGACTGACCTCTTGTTTCAGCTTTGTAGCAAGATGTCTGCCTTTAACCACTGAATAATAAATCTTTTCTATACAGTTCTGTGCTACAGGGGAGAAATTAAACTAAAAAATGTTGAATCCACAGTGCATCTACTCTAGAAGAGGTATTAAATCTCAGTAAAGAAAGACATGCACGTGCTTTCCAAAATAATGCTCCTAGGGTGCTGGGACTGATTCTTGCAAATTGCTAGAGGACCTGTTTATCTTCTGATGATAAATTTTAGGTAGATGATTAATAGCTTCTGTGTCTGTAAGAAAACCTTAAACTGTCACATATACTTAAGTAGAAATTGCAGAAAACCAACCATTTTTTAGATATCCTCCAGTAATTTCTCGGGATGGAAAAGGAAGAGTGGAGAACTAATTGGCATTTAAAGGGCATAGGGGCATTAAAGTCAGCTCATCCCTGTTGAATCTGTGTTTGAGATATATTAAATAATGATTTTTTTTTTTTTTACTGCCGTCACAGAACTCAGCCTTATAAATCATGATGCCCTGGAATCCAGTGGTCATATGTGTAGTCTGCAATGGTAAAGAAATCCTACATGGGTTAACTTACATTTTTGTTGGAAAAATTAGAACTGAATAATAGCATAGATAATTTAGGGAAGAATTTTTGTAAAGTATCACTTTTGTAAAACATCTGAAATCCAGATATATTTATCTATATAAAGCCATTTCTTGATGACAGAATGCAGCAGTATGTTAGAGACCCTCAAACTGTTCTAGAAAAAGCTGACATGTCTTCTTTGTACAGTGTGGCCTTCATGAAGTCTCAAATTAGTAGCTACATTAGAAAATAATTCAGTCTTTTTACCTCTACTTTTATGCCAGTGTGTACAGTCTAAAGTCAAACCATTGTGCCTTTCTTTGGGAACTGTGTTCCCTTACATAGGACAGGCAATGCCTGGCACATTGTTCCTCTGCAATTAATTGTGTATTAAAAATACACAGGAAAAAAAAGAAGTTTTCAAATGGCTTCTCAAGACCAAAGACTTTCCCTTCAGTTATGATTCCATAACAAACAACATATGTTTGTGTTGAAGGGGAAAGATCGCACATACAAGTGTGCCAGTGGGGGAAAAAAAGTCACGAAAACACAACCATTCTGAACACCTTTTCACCATAAAAAATTAGAAGACATTGTTTTATTGCTGCTGCTTATTAGGTATGTGACAAACACCTGTGCTCTCACTCATGTTTTACATTGCAGGCAAAGTACACCACTGAGAGTGAGAGCTAGAGTGTTGTTAAACATCACTGCCAAAAAAACAAGTCTGCCAGGACTTTAGCTTTTAGTCTCAGTGCACCTACAGTCATATTTATCTAGTAAAACTTCCTACTCACTCTAATCCAAGAACACTGCAGGACACCTTATGCCCTGGCTTCTTTCCCAGTTGCTGCTGCATATGTGCTTAGGGAAAGTAATTTCCGCAAGGAACAAAGTGCTGCAGCACTTCCTCTGTTAAGCAAAAAATTTGGATGGGTTCATCCAAAGTTCCCAGGATAAATACTGCCTTCCCTCAGCTACAGTTGCAGCTACAGTTGCAGCCTTGCTGCTGTGCCAAGGATCTCCAAGTGGCAGACTTAGAGGCAGCCCTTCCCATGCCCACCTTAATTTAGAGTACCAGTGAAATTTTCCCAAGTCTTATGTCCCTCTTGAACTAAGCATGAACTGCACATGGGGTCCATGCAGAGTGTCACCATTCTCATGGCAGCAACACTGGAATTCCAACACACTGGAAAGCAAAGTGTAACATGTCTGCCTATCTTCCTGTTGAGAACCCCACCCGTGTAAAAGTATCAGTCATCACTGTTGCCCACTGATTTGTATTTAGGAGAACTGTGTAGGGAATCGCTATCTTATCTCTTGTTCAAAGCCACAGACAGAGGTTTATCCCTTCCTTATACTATCTAGAAGCTACTCTTGGTTCAGATTAAATTTCAATCTCTGTTATTAAACCTCTGTGAGCAAGGCAATTGAGATTTTTTTCTTGGTAAGTTAAAAATGTGAGTCCTTCTGTTGCAAAGAGAAACCCAGTAATCTCTGCAAGTGTTATTGAAGACATATTTTAAGCCTAATCTGAAATGGATTCTGAGAAGATATTTGGATTCTCAAAGGCCCTCAGATCCCTTGTAGCAAAGGTTGTCCACAGATACAGAGATCCTAATGAAGATTTGTTACATCAGGCTGAGGGATACAATTGGGTGAAGCTGGGCTAACAGTCATCCATCCCTGTGCTCAGCACTGGTGAGGCCACACCTTAAATCCTGTGTCCAGTTCTGGGCTCCTCAATTCAGGTAAGAAGTGCTGGACCACAGTCCAGAGAAGGGCAACAAATCTGGTGAAGGGTCTGGAGAGTAAATGCTATGAGGTACAGCTGCAGGAGGTGAGATTGTTTAGCCTGGAGAAGGCTCAGGGAAAACCTTATCACTCTCTACAACTACCTGAAATTTGGGGTTTGACCTTTTGTCGCAGGCAACTAAGGACAGGACAAGAGGACACAGCCTCAAGCTGTGCCAGGGGAGGTTCAGGCTGGACTTTAGGAGACATTTCTTCACCAAAAGGGTGATTAAACATGGGAACGAGCTGCCCAGGGAGGTGGTGGAGTCACCATGCCTGGAGGCATTTAAAAAAAGACTGGATGTAGCACTAAGTATCATGGTCTGTTTGATATGGGGGTATTCAGTCATAGGTTGGACTCGATGGTCACAAAGGTCTTTTCCAACCTAATTGATTCTCTGATTCTGTATCAAGTCTTAAATAAAGTCGGGGCTCTTAAAATTTGGTGGTTTCTTGTCTTGGATTAATTGCACTAAATGTGGTCCCAGAGAAGAATATTCACCTGAAAATTAATACAATTGTAATTCTTAGGAAAAGTCCTCCAAAGCTCTAACTTAAGCAGATTCTTAATTATTTTTAAAAACTTGCTTGAAACTCAAACCAAAATAATGTTCAAAAATGCTATAAATTTTGGCTTTGAAAAGGAAATGATAAGTCTGCTAAAATATTAAGAACAGCTTTCTCAATAATCAATACTAGAAAGCAAAATTTTGAGCAGGTACACATATTTTGGGTAAAATATATTAAGGTGACATATCCAGGTGCAAGGAATGCACTTCATTTCTATACAGTTAGTTCACAGCACTCAGAATGGACAAATCATTCAACTGAACAACCTTTGGTATTCATAGCTTGAGACTTTTATCAAAGTAATGTCCGAAGATACATGATGTTCATCTTCTCTAGCCTTTAGTTCCCTTTTGGAGGATCTAACATCTGGAAGAACTGATTACTGAAATCCTGGTTATTAAGAAAAAAAAAAACAGCATGAGTGATTGCCTTCTGATCATGTGAGCAAAAAGAGGACTGTGATAACAGATGGACATTCTAATTATATTTGATGGCTTTACAGTTCAGGTAGTTATAATCAAAATCAGAAAAGAGAAATGTTAAACTTCTTGGAGCTTCTGATTCATGCTTCATACTTAGGAGTTTGGCTAAATTGCAGTGATTTTCTTTGAATTTTTTCATCCTTGGCATCAGGTTCTGCAACCAGCAAAGAATAACTTTGTCTCAGGGGTCTTGTCACATCTAGCAAATTCATTTTCTTTTGAAGCAGATCTGTGTCTGTCATTACTATTCTAAAAGACTTTAAAAACATGCAGATTCTTTTGTGTTATAACTCCTTCATTCTAATATAGTGTTCAGACTGCATGGAAGTGTATTTTGGGAATTGCTTTACCATCACCCTCAATTTCTGTCAAATAGTTTACTGAACAACCAGAAAGCTCCTAAAAATTAGAGTGAATTGAAGTAGTGTAATTTATGTCTTATTTTTAACCTTTCTTTGTCTCTCAGAAAGCCTTTACAAATGTTAAAGTTACTTTTAAAAATGACAATGAGGAAAGTCACACCATCTAAGTTTTATTATTTTATACTCTTCTATCTGTATACAATTCCATTAAAATGGGTTAAAACTAAGGTAAGTAAAAGAACACTAAACACAATGTCTCTTTCTTCTTAGGAATCTTGAAATCTAAGTGGATGAGGATAAAACTAAAGACAAATATTTCATTAAGTTTTGTCTAATAAGACTTAGTTAAAACCAATTTTCTGCTCCTTTTCATAACATGAGAGATATTAAGGTTAATCATCTGTTTAAATTGCAGTTTGAGCATTATGATTTTTTCCATCTCCCAAACATTACATTCTGTAAGTAGAATGAACTCTGCTTCCTGCCATATACATTGCTGTAGAAGAAAGTCTTGTCTCTGGAGTCCAACTTTTATTGTCTTTTCCAATTTCATAACTTAAAACCCATTAGCATTTTCAGAAAATATGTTTTATTTGTTGAATTCTTTCAGTGTTTAGACTTCTGAGTATTTCTAGAAAACAAGACTTAACATTCATTGATATAAATTTGTTTTCTACTGCTAACCCATAAAGGGGAGTATGTTTTTCTTTTAAGGCCATTTTTTTTTGCTTTGCTAATGTATCATATATTCCTAGGTAAGAGGGTCCAAATGGTATTACCAAATTAAAGAGGGAGCACAGAGTGCACTTAAGTGGTGGATCACTGATTTTCCATAATTGGAATTAAGAATTAACCCGTTGACTGTTTCCAGACCAGTCCAACTCACTCTCTACCAGACAGATCTGTCTCAGGGGAAGGCAGTCCTGAACAGCACGAATGACAGCCACACATCATTTAGACTCTGCACTCCTCAGTAATAGTTTTATAGCTTCAGGCTATGATTATCCTGACAAAATTAACATGGACAAGACACAGCTTTAAGCACTGGTAAGTCTATTACCTGTTAGTTTGCCTGCTGGTGCTGGATCAGTAATCATTGCTGCAGAGTTGCAGTAATCCTACACAGAAACTCGTCACACTTCAGGGGATAAAATGGGTGGAGAAGTATTGATAAAGCCACTTTGACTTTTTAGAAAAAATAATCCAAGTATAGGGGCCAAGCCACACCATATCTTGATGTTAGGATTATAAAGTGGACCCTGGTCCTTTGTGTTCATCTGTTGAAATATGGCTGAGAACACAGAGCTGTGTGGGACATAGTGACAAGGATAGAAGGAAGAGAGGTGTGGGGACCAGGAAGAGGATAAGAATTAAAACACCAAGCCAAGGAATTTTAGAACTGATCTGAACATCAAATCCATACTAGCAGGTACACTTAAAAAATGGAAATTCAGAAAAATATTCAAGACAGATTATTTTAGGAGCAGTATGTTTCTTAAAAAAAAAAAAAAAAACAGGGAGAAAACCACCATGAGAGTTGATTTTGGGCCAGATATGGAACAATATATATAAGAAGATATGTTTTATTTCAAGATACATAATTTATGTATTATAAGCATAATCTTAAAAGTCTTATGCTACCGGGCTCCTTGAGCAGAAAGAGAAGAAATTTTGTCTATTTTTTCCATTTTGACCCATCCACTCATCTTTATGACAAGGGTACAGAAGTGTATCCCTTTCAGGACATAAGTTGAATTTACCATGACTTCCTCATGAAGACCTAATTTTGCAGACCGGTTGAAATCAATTCATTTTTCATGTGATAATATTGTGTTATTCTACACGCAGCAGAATAGCTCATATTTGAAAAAGAAAAGAATTTACTGATACCTTAGAAGATTTTCATCTTTTCACTCTAGACTATTTTTTTGTTTGATGGAAGCATTCATTTTTAAGACACATTCTTGCCATTTAGGGAATGTAATATGATTCATTTCCAAGATTCTGATTCCATATGGCATGGAATATACCTTTGGTCAGGTGGCTTTAACTGTTCCAGCCATGTCCCCTCCCAGCTTTTTGCAGCCTCCTAGCCCACATGCTGTCAGGATGAAATGAGAAACTAAAAAGTCATTTGTGCTTTGCAAGCACTTCTCAGCAATAACTCCCCCCCTCACCATGTCTGTATTAGCAAGACAGTTCTCAGCACAAACACAAAATATAGCCCCATCCTAGCTACTTTGAAGAAAGTTAACCCTATCCCAGTCAAAACCAACACAGACTTTTACGGTATCTGAATTTTCCCCCCCAGTGAAAATATTACAAACTCAACAAAATTAATCAGTTTTTGGTTTTCATTCCAAACTTATTCAGTCTTCATTAATTGGAAGTATCAACAAATTGCTGAATGTTAAATTTCTTAAGTATAGTGTTACTCACTTTTTCCAGTTACTAGACTAATGGAAGTGGGTAAATTACTTTCTCAGACAGTTTTCTTCAGGTATATGGCAACTTTTTATTTCTCTAGAGTGTTGGTTAGAACACTCTAGGCTAGTTCAGCTGAGACCAGCAGTATGGGTAAAAAGAATTATTCATCTTTCGCTTATGACTTTAAAATGTGCCTTCAGTCATGGAATTCCCTGTCCTGAAATAGAGGGAAATTGATGGTAACTACAACATATGTCACTAAACGTTGCCTATTACAAGATATGCACTGAGGTTTAAAAAAGTTCACAGCAGATATAGTGAAGCAAATCTGAGGCAGAGGAACTTTGTTGTAGCAGTTCTGGTACCATCTTTTTGTGTTCTAATGGCGCATTCTGATTTTGTGATCTAATATTTGGATGGGTGGATGCATTTTCTTTCTTTGGAAAAGTACTTTAGTGCTGCTGTATGTTGACATGAAAATTAGGTGTGAACGCATTTTTTCCCCCAGTGTAATAGTTATTTGCATTTCCATGTGTCTCACTGAAACAGTTAAGATTTTCAGAAAACATGCTGCTAACAAAGTGCTTATGCTTTATCATACCTTTAAATACTGAGTATGGAAAACTTGCAAGGGGCATTTTGAGTCACCATTAGAAATTAACTAATTATTAAGGACAGCTACAGAGCAATTTTTTCTTTCTGATAAAGTTAAATGAACTCAGATTGTTCTGGACTTCATTTCAGCTCTACCAGACTTTTCTCATCTGGAATTGGAAGATAGTAGTAACATTTCTTCACCTGGGCCTGTTACAAAAGTAATTTACCTTTACCCACATATTTTTTTATCTTCTCTATTTGACTTGCACTTTTTTTTTTTTTTTGGAAAAGATATGCTCGCTTTTCCTGTTTAAGTGCAATGTCTGGCAAAATTAAACCCTTCTCTTTAATGGTATGTTTAAAATAGAACCATAATATAAATATAAGTGTTCAATCATAAAATAGGGTTTTACTATATACGGATCTGAGATCAACTTTTCTTATTGTCTACTTTATCACATTATCAGCTCTTTTTTTTTTTCTTTTTTCCCCAGTATTTCTTTACTAATTTATAACAGGATAAAAATATAAATGTGATTTTACATTTTAGTATTAAAATATCATTATGAATATTAATATTATTAGATTTGAGTACATTAATATGTCAGGAAGAGAAAAGAATGAAAATAATGCTTTTTGCTGTAGTAATGTTTGCCTAATATGATTGAAAATAAAGTGCAGTTTTCCAAAGCTCAAAAAGCAAGGATGCCACACAGTTTTAGAATGTGTTTCAGAACTCCATAGTAATTCACTTCGTCTGAGTACCCATCAAGAGACTAGACTTTATTGCTCAGAAAAGAGCTGATACTTTTTTTTATTATTACTAAACTTGTATCTGAAAGCTCAGATTTTGGTTAGGACTCAGTTATTCCTAAATCTAAGTCAGTTCAGATTCTGCTATAAGTTCCAATTGGAATATATGAACATAAACGAAAAGGTTTTTAAATCATGAGTTGAAGCACAAGGAAGAGACCATCCAGAGTCATCATCCAATGCATATAACTAGCTCACATGGTCACATAAAGGCATTCTTTAATGCATCCATTACTTTTCAGGGTGTGATTGTTGAATCTTCATTTTAAGTGGACTGCAAGGGCTTCCAAACAGGAAATATCTCTGCTGATCTGTGCAATTTCTGTAATACAAATAGCACTGTCAGAGTGCTGTGTGAATGTCAAGCATAAAGGTACAATTTTTTTTATGATTAATTATTATTTCTAGTATTTTCAAACAATGTTTTCTTATTTTTCCAAGGAGACTTTGTACAATATTTTTTTAATAAATGTTATTGTTTGGATTAATGTTTACCTTGAGAAGTAATATTTATAAATTATTAAATGTTCAGCTGTAACCCTTATATTACAAAATACTCCTTTGTATAAATTCCATTAAATATACTGATTATATTCAGATTTCTAATTAAAATTCTTTTTGAGGTTTAATAATACTCCATTTGGATAGCTACCTCAAAATATTAGTGTTCTGTGATCTCAGCGTCAGTTTAAAAGTGCTCTGACTCTACATCCTTCTTTAGACTGCTGCACCATTTTGTCACTTCTAGGTGTATAATTTGAATTCTGTATGACTCAGCATTTCACAAATTTTTCAAGGCAATCTATATATCTGAAGTTCCAGCTTGTCAAAAAAGACATTGAAACTGCTGATGATAAGAGTCATGGTAGCGTCTAAAGAGAAACAGATTTAAGTAAACAAATTGCATTACTGCCATTGCCTTTGTCATAATTAGATATGTGTGAAAATATTAATAACTAGCAGTTTAGAAAAATACATGGATGCACGCATGAATATGTGTATGTAAATACACACACATATATGCACATATGCATATAAATAGATATATGTGTGAGCATTTTTGTGTACATGTGTACTTATGTATGATTGCTAAATAATTAGGGTTTTCAGGGACTTTGAAAATCTTGGAACAAGATCTTAAAAGAATGGTGATCTTAACCCTTGGCTGGTTCAAATTTGAATGGATTATATGAGATGGGATGGCTCACAAGATTTAGCAGATATCTGTAACTATTTTATAGATTGCTAAACAACCATGATTAGAAGAAAAATGAAACAACTGTTTTCCTTTACAAAAAGAATATGTTGTTAAATTTATACAGGCAGAAAATATGAGTTTGAAAGGCTGAAGTCACAAAACAGTCTTTAATACTCAACAGTCTACAGTTAGCATATTTATGAGGTTCAGCTTCACCAGCACTTAAATCAGAATCTTTAAAAGGCAGAACACAAAGAAATTAGCTAAAAGAATGATGGGGAAAGTAATATTAATAACATGCATAATATTAATAAGAATAAGAATAGTAACTAGTAATAGCAGTAGTAGTAGTAGTAGTAATCATAATGGTGATGATGATGATGTTGATAATTATGATGTTTAGGGGCCTGGGGGTCCTCCACGGGGTGCAGGTGGATCTCTGCTCCACCACGACCTCCATGGGCTGCTGGGGCACAGCTGCTTAGCCATGGGCTGCACCATGGCCTGCATGGGAATCTCTGCTCTGGCACCTGGGATATTCCTCTGACCTTTATGTCTGCAGGGTTGATTCTCTCACATATACTCTGTCCTATCTTCTCTGGCTACATTTACTGCTCTGCAATGACTTTTTTCCCCTTAAATATACTATCATATATTGGCATTACTACCATTGCTGATGGGCTCATCCTTGGCCAAGGTCAGGTCCACCTTGGAGCTGGCTGGCATTGACTCTGTTGGACAGTGTGGAACCTTCTACGAGCTTACCACAAAAGCCACCCTTGTAGCTCCCCCACACCCAAAGCCTTGCCATGCAAACCCAGTGCGGTCTTTGTTCTTGAAAATATGTGAAGAGATCTCTTCTGTCACTGTGCTTGAGTGCCTATACATCTACTGCTCTGAAATTTTCACTAATTGCAATTAATGCTTGATTGGATGATTCACTTCCTCTTGCTCTATTTTTTCACTAGGAGAAAGTATGAGTGGGAGGTTGTTAATGTCTTAATATCAAAATATTAACTTTCTGCCTTTATTCCTTCATTGAATTCTCACGCCTAGAGGGTAGCAATGATTCAACTCAGCATTAGATGTATTTAATGTATTTGTAACAAACTAATCTAAATTTACGATTTTCAAAGGATTTTAAAAATCTTTGACATTGTCAGTATGGCTGCTCATTTTTAAGTATCTCCAATATCACTCCAGTAAACTAATTTTTTTTTCAGGGTGAAGACAAAACCTTTCAATGAGGTGCACTCTCTGGTTGAACCTTTACATGGGAGAAGGAGGATGAAGCAGCAATTGGAGAGACTTATGATTCCTGTGAAGTGTAGAAACAGCCAGAGTATGCACTCTGGCAGTGGCAGCAAGAATACATTATGTTTTGACAAGCACAGTGACACCTTTGCATAGCCTGAACTCTCTGCTAAGACTTTGGAGAGAGCAGTTGCTTAGGCCTCAGTGTTAAATATGTTTTATTTAAATAAATTGGTAGCCTTGTTTGTACTCAATATAGTTATCCATAAGTATGTAATTTCATTAATTTAAAATGCACAGCTATGGGGTCTTCTCTGCAACAAAACGTCTCATACATTTTATGGACCATGTTAATCATGAATAACTGGGATATGCCAGAAGGTTTTTAATATAAAATAGAGTGGGTTTATGAGAGCAGTCAGCTGGCCTATCACACAATAAATACATGTCATGGGTGGAGGACATTAGGACATTTTCATGGATCCTGCCAAATCACTGTTTACTGTAAGAATAAGATTTTTGAATGCTTTGCACTGCCAAAGATGTACTAAAACTAAGGAACTGTTGATTGCAGACAACAACCAGGTTATTTTCAAGAAAAGGTAACAAAACCCATGGATTAGATACACAGATACTGAAGGGCAGAGTGTTTGTTTAAAAAGGTGATTGATAGGGATTTTTTGCACTGGGTACCAACACTCTCCAACAGAGTGATCAGTTGATGGCTGGAGGGTGACAGAAGTGTCACCCTATCTATGTTGCAATGGCCAATGTCATCTTCAGCTGGATTGTATGTTCCTGCTCTTTCTGGATGTCTCATATGCCTGTGAACTCCCACAAGACAGTGGACATTGTCTGATGGGAGATCTATGAAGTTGCATCTTGAAACCAGGAAGGATACCCAGAGATCCTGCGTCAGTCTATGCACAGAGTCCTGCGGGTCTATGCACAAATCTCAAGTATTCTAGGGCATCAAAAATTGCTCTAAATGTATATATTTTGGCATTTTAATTGCTTTCCTACATTTATGCATCTAAATTTAATTCCATATAAACTGATACTGAGAAATACCCTGAGATATTCATCTACTGTTGTTCTCTGGAGGTTTCATTTAATCTGGACTTCTTTTTTTTTAACTGTGAGGGATGTCAGGATGAAATGAACCCAGTCCTAAAATGCTGTCTTTCTTTTGCATTTTAGCACTAAAGATGACCACATGTTTTGACAAACAGAGCTTTTAATCTCAGAGGTTGTAATTACACGGGCAAATGTCGCATTACTTACGGCAGTATACGTATCTTTTGCAGATTGTGGAAAACATAAATAGTTCCAGACTGCCCTGAAGGAAATAATGTTCCAACACTGTAGCAGGAGTGTAGCTCAGTGTAAAACCTCATAGAAAAGAAAGATGAACATATTTTAAACCTCAACTGATTTCAGTCTCCCACACTCTCATACCCACAAGCCCCAAGACATATATAAACAAATTGTGAGTGTCCAAGCACTAAGATGCCAGTATAGAGGTAGTTTGCACAGGGTTCTTTGCAAAGATTATTAAGTGTGTTGATTGTGAAGCCCTTCACCTTGGTTTCTCCTGAGGGCATGATGGTTTTAAATGTCTCCTACTCTTTAGGAGCTGACAGTGATTGATCTCTATCCTGCCATAATTCTTTGAGTCATCAGGATTTAATGCCTGTCTCTGTTTTAGACATGATTGTCTTGAACAATTGTAGGTAGTAGTGGGATAAGATCTTGTTGACCTAGTCCCATAAATGTTTGTAACATAAGATGTTTTTATAACCTTTAACTCACTCATGTTTTGCTCCCCTGTGTTCATATGCACTATCCGACTCTCTCTTGCTTAGGTCCATTTTCCTGTGGTTAGCTCCTTTGGTATCATTGTCAACTTCAGCTATTGTAGAAGCTCACCTCTTTGCCTCTCCAGGCCACAGCACCTCCTTTGTTTTTCCTGTAAAGCCAAAGGCGCCCAACTGGTGCTCTGCCTTGAGGGACACCTCCACCATGCAGGAGTGTGATTACTGTGCACCAGTAAGGGGAGACCTGGGTCCACCCAGAGCCCCTCAGGCTGAGGCCAGTGGCCAGGCAAAGCCTGGTGATGGGTGCTCAGAGTTTATTTGGCAGTCTCTCTGCCTGTAGGATGACTGGGGGCACCATTCTGGCCTCCCTTGCCCAGTGTGTGTGGGACAGTACTGCTGTTTCTCGTAGCATCCTCCAGCACAGGGTCAGAGCTGGCCAGCACCATCACAGCCAGTCAGGCCGCCCCCTCCCACACCTCTCCAGCTCCTGAGCAATGCAGCAGGTCAGACCAGACTGGGCCAGACCAAGGGCTGGGTCGCCACCAGCTACAAGGCTGGCCATAAATCTTTACAGATGGTCCCGAAGAGCCAGCATTCCTTTTATCTCAGTTCCTGAGTTTTCTCATTTTTACCCTTCCAACCCTGTCTTCACATCCCACTGGGGGGAGGTGAGCAAGTGGCTGTGGCAGATCTTGACATCCTCTTTGTCGAATGGATTCATTTTCTTAGTCAGCTATTCTGTCAGTATCTTGTGGAGAGGAGAATATTTAGTTTTTAGATTTTTAGTCTGATTTTGATTTTGCTGGATATGGATTATTTTTGCATAAATAAACTCTAGAAAAAGAAAAGATTTTTGCCTGTGTGTACACTCCTGTACATAAACAAGTGTGAGGACGAGTCTTTGGTGCACAAGTCTTTTCCAAATAACATTGTGATGTAAGAAGATAGTATATCAAAACTGTGTCACCCACCTAAAATGCCTCTCCTTCAGAGAGAATACATGCCATGCTTGGCTGATTGCTTACCTTAAATCTCCTGTCAGAGAATAAATGGGAATAGATCTTTTCTATAATACAGAGCAAATGTTGCCTCTAGGTACAATACTATGACATTTTATGAAGACCTTTTTTTTTCCCCAAGATGTCAGACTCTCAGTGATTTATTATCTGAAATTTTTATTCCTGTGTTCCTTTTCATCTGTTGACTCGATTAATATGTGTTGATACCCTCAGTTTCATTTACTTAAAATAGAGAAACCTGGGTTTACAAGTAGTAATAATGAAAAAACCTTAATATCAAACTACTAATGATGCTCAAAATGATTTACACATGCCTTGATATTGAGAATATTGGATTTCAACTAATCACTGTTAGCTCAACTACAGTTTAAAAAGAAGGGCTTCAGAAATATAATTTGCAAAGATGGTGAAGTCTACTGAAAAATAGCTTTGGCACTGTCACATAAATTCTTTCTATATCTGGGGTTCTAGAATGCTAAAACCACTGTGAAAGAATCATAAAATCAAAAGCTACAGAGCAAACCATTTTCCTTAATGTAAGTTTTAGGCAATGTGACTTAGTTCACTCCTTTTTTCTGAAGCTGCTAAGAACTCTTCCCACGCTTGTAAAAATGGAAATAGTAAGTGGGAAAGGCAGTGTTATGCAGAACTCAAGGTAGTATCTGTACTTCTATACCATTATCTGAAATAAACGTCCACAAAAGAAATAAATTATGCAACTTCACCTGAATCATAGAACTCGTTTTGGAGGTATTTAGGCCAGGCATTTCCCTAGATTCTTTCCAAGAAAATGTTTTGAGATATTTTAAGTAAACGCCTGGAAAGAAATATGATGGCAATGAAAAGTAAAAGGATTTATAGGTTCTTTGTTTTAAAAACAGGAAGAATTATCTGTTAGAATAGGTGGCCTCAAATGGGAAACTTCCTGTTTCATGAGTTTTAGCCAAGTTAGCAGTTCTCAATAAACTGCTTTCTTGGTGGGACTGATCAATAAATCACTACAGTGGAAGAAATATAGACAAGGACAATATGCTCTTTAATCTCAGGGGAAATTGTGGGGACGGGCTGGCCACAGCTGTTGGAAATAAATCTGAAATTATGTCAGCTAAAATAAAAACCACCCCGGGTTCCCTTTGTGCTAAGTGACTACAACCACTGACTGGATCAACCAGTTATATTAGCTGACCTAATCAAGCAGTTATATCAGCTCAGTGAATCAACCAGCTGTTACTGTTTGTCCTTGATTTAATCAAAAGGTGATAAATGTCTTCCTGAGTTAGTTAGACCATTATGGGGGGAGGCTACTGTATAAATTATTTAGTTCAATGTGCAGTATAGAAAATAAACAATCAAAAAATATTAAAGGAGAACAATGGACTTAAGGTGGTTTATGTACTTACATTTCTTTCCAGATATTGGGGATACTCAGCATATTGATAGTGAATATATTATAGAGAATGACTATGAGAATCACATTTATACTGTAAACTAAATATCTATTGCAGTTAATGTGCTCTGCTACACACAGTTTGTACTTGTATTGTGACTTACGTTCATTGTCGTATTGCTCTGCTGAATCAAAATGCTGTGTAACATCAATTAATACTTCCAGTCAAGTAAGTAAATTTGGTATTAACCATTAAATCCTTTACATGAGGAATCTCCAAAGGAATTTGGTGAGAGAATGTTACACTCTGGTATTTGGTTTGTTACTTTTTTGTCTTTATGTGTAGACAGCAAGCCTGTGTTGTTTTTCATTTAAAACACTTTTATAAAAAGCTTGCCTTCATGGTCAACAAAATCTTTTTTTTTTTTTTTCATTATCCTGATAAAGGTCAGATGTAATGCAGAAGAAGAACACAAAATTTCAAAAAGCTGGAGACAGAGCAAGTGAAAGAAACTATGGATACTAAACAGTTACAAAAGGCAGCAGAAAAGGAAAGACCACTGAATGCAAGATTTCTACTCAGGTGTTTCCTTCTGTATTTCAGCTAACAATTGTTTAAAATATTAACATTCTGAGGGGAGAGTATAGGAAAGGCTACGAGCATATTTCTGACATATAACTATCAGCATTACCTTTTAAAATAAAAATTTTCATGCTGTTTTCCCAATGAATAACCACAAGGACTTCAGAAAGAAGAACAGCTCTAGTTCTTTATGTATGAACCCGGTGCTTTAATTTTAAAAAAAGTCTGAGATTTCCAAATAGAATTGTCCTTGAGAGCTCTCCTAATTAAGTCTTCACAGCTTCTTGCTTTTTGTAAATAGGAATAGCAATTTGTCTTTTACTCCTCTGCTGTTATAATGTGGATACCACTTTCCAAGGCAGAGAGATATTTCTTAATGTGTAGTGTTTGAGGATGTGGTTTCTTTATTGGATATATCTTCTGAATCTATTTTTTTTTTTTTTTCATAAAACTGAGCCTCAACATATATAAGAAAAATAATGTCTTAATCTTATAACCAGGAGAACTCCTGAGGAACAGTTAAAATACACTATTTTGAACCAAAAATTTTCTGAATACCTTCTCCAACAGTATCGTCTTCATATCTTTTTTATGTAGCATATATCTCAAATAATTACTTTTTTTAGCTCTGTTTTCCAGCTACTTTGAAAGTTAGTTTGAATGTAGCAGTTGTTTCACATCCACACAGTTCCTGCTTGAATTTCCTTTGCTGTACTGTAGAAGTTTAGAGGTTCTTTAATTGAAGCCAAATTATTTCTCCTCCCCTTTGTGGGAATTTATCTTTGTGGGAATTTATCTCCTCCCCTTTGTGGGAATTTATCTTTATCTTTAAAACAATATTTGGCAGCCATTTATTCTTCCCATTGTAGTTGGAATAATGAACATGAATAACCTATAGATTCTTAAATATACAGAGTCTAGAAAAAATTATATGAAGGAATTTTAATGTTTTATTGATGTTTTAATTTTGAGAAAAGCAGCAAAACCAAGCAGTTTTAAAGATTCTGGAAACTGAGCAACTGCAGCTTCTTCCTTTTGAAGATGTAAAGACCACTCTGAATAATAGATGAAAGGTGGAAGAATTTCATAATGTTGGGAGCCTTTCATCTCTCAGTTACTAATTCAAAACTAACCTATAATAATATTGACCAATAAAATAGGTAAAGTGCTTGCTTAAAATATATATGACCTCAATTCTTTCCTTGCCTGTTCTTACAACATCATGATGTTAATAGTTGTTTCACATTCTCAGTCATTAAAAATGATTTTCATTACATTCTTAAAGAAGTCAAAATAATATATTTGAAAACAAAGTATTCCATTAGTTCCCACAACACATCAATAATGATAATAATACAAGTAGCATGAAGTAGGATAATATTTTTCTAACATGAATTAAATACTAGAGAAAAACATATTTCTTTGGCGAAAGTTAATTATTAAAAAAAAGTCACAAACTCTCTCTAATATGTAACAAATTCTGCATTTGATGGAAGGAAAATCCTTGAAGTTGTTAAGTTAGGATCAATAGAATGGACTATCTCAGTCAGGAGGAGCATAAAGCCATTATCTAGTCCAACCGCCTGACCTCTTCAGGGCCAACCAAAACTCAGAGCACATTGTTAAGTGCAGCATCAAAATACACCTTAAATGTCGACAGGTTTGGGGTATTGACCACCTCTCTAGGAAGCCTGTTCCAGTGCCTGGCCACCTTCTCAGTAAAGAAGTGCATCTGTTGTGCCAGCAGTGTTTGATGTGAATTTGAGGAGCTGTAGACAGCTAATAAAATGATCATGTTTTATGTGACAGGAAGAAATGTTCCTTTTTGTCCTTGTCAACTGTGCTAGGTTACCGACAAAACTAATAATGTTTCTATACTGCTAGAGAGGAAGTGACAGAACAGCTGTTGAGCTTAAAACCATAGGCTTCTTTGCAACATATGGATAAAATTGTATTTTATATCATGATACATGTACCTAAAAATATTCAGACAGTCATTTTCTTACCAGAGCCAATTTAAGTTACTCAGCAAAATAAATGTATATAGTGATTTTATTTTAGGAATGAAAAAATTGTATATCTGGAAAAGTAGAAGAAAGATAGAAATGTTCTATCTTCTCTAAACATTTTCATTAATATGTCATCTTGACAAATACAAATATGTATTAATTATGATTTGTTCTTCTGATTGTTATTCAAGGGTGAAAGAATATGTTCAAGACCCATATGACGAGTTTTAGTAAAAAAATACCCACTGGATCCTGACATGACATAGTCTTCACTCAGAATTTCTAAAGGTGCTTCTGACCAGAATAGCTCACAAGGACCACCTCCATAAGACAACTTATTGACAATTGATCTATGTGTGACAGATTTATTTTAGCCTGTCACATGACCACAACATTGACTTTTTATCTAATGATAGGCTTTGTTTCAGAGCTGTGCTGACTCATTTCAAACAGGTGTGAAGAGAAGAAGAACATTTTTGTGTTAATTTGGGTTTGGTTCAGGGAAGTACTGCCTAGGTAAATTGTCAAAATGTGACCAGACCAGTAACTCTGAGTGTTTTTTGTCTTGAGAGTCATCGGAGAGCATGCTTTCTTCCTGTAATAGTACTTCATCCTTAAAAGGTAGGTCAACTTAGGAGGTAGAAATTTTCCATTTACCTTAAAGAAGTTGTAGTCCTGCATAGACAAAATAATTCAGAATTAATTAGTTTATGGAGAAGGAACAAGGTTGACATTCTAACTAGTTGAGTTGATTTTCCTTATAGGACAGACTTACAAGTCCTCTTCTCTAAAATCTTAATAATTATAAATTAAGTAGGACCCATTTGCACTGGTGTAGGTAGGGTGAATATCTCAGTATGGAAGAAAGGAAAAAGGTTCCTCTGTCAGGAAGTTCCCCTAGTTCAGATGCAGACAATGACATGGAAGATCACTAAAAGAACAGGATGCCGAGACAAATTAAGAACATTATATGACAAAGAATTCTCTTTAGATAATTCTGAAGAATAGAAAGAATAAAATAGAAAGCATAGAGTAGAAATGGAAGAGGGGAAGAATCTGTTCTAATTCCCTCCAAGGCTATAAAAATGGTTTTCTATATAATCACAGGTAAAAGGTAAATTTTTATTTCTTCAAAACATTTAACAGCATTGAAATTTACCTCCAGACAGACCTAAGTAAGCAACCAGAACACAAAATTAAATAGTTCTTTATATAACTAATTTGTTATCAGAAATATCCAACCTTTGCTTCCTTCTTTAAATTATGTGTCAAAGAAAAATATTGCCTAGAACAAAGCTGTTACATTAATATCTGCTAAATACTTCCATTTCATGTTTAGCAGGGACCTATAGAATTTGCTTATGAATAAGCTATCGCCTTTTAAAATCACGTAAATGAGGTCACTTCAGATAAACTTACTTTACTATAAAGTGTGGATGCATATCTAATAATTCATTCCAGAGTCTCAGAATGCTGTAGTCTCATACATTATTTACTGATTAATTCATTCGATTCTATCACTGTGAGAGGACATGGACCATGGGAATTATGCTCTATACATTAATAATGAAAACAATTAAGCTTCATTTTGCTTGAATAAATCTCACATTATGGAATTCAGTATTTGTTTTTTTTTTTCATATAAGCTGAAGTTGAATAGAACTGAAGTGTCAACTTTTTAAACCACAGTTACTGTAAAAAGGCAGATTTTGCATTTGAGTACTCGCCACATAAATAGTCATGACTAACAAAACAAACTGCATTTTTTTTTTTATGTAGCTTTCATCTGAATTTTGATATGTGTAGGAGCAAACCCAGAAAATGTATTTTAAAGAAGAACTCAATTTTTAAAATAGACAATGGCCGCTCACAGTGTTTATTCATGCCCAGAGATTATTTTTTTCCAAGATTGCAAAGTCAGAACATTGTGATGTGAAAATATTTCCCTTTTATTAAAGCTATGGTACGAATTGTATTAATAAACAAATGAGGCAGAAAATTGTTGAATCTTTTGACTGAACTTGAAGTACAGAAAATGATTAATAAATCCACTGTAAAATGTGACACAGGAGTCAAAGCAACAGACATAGCAATACTAAGGAGTGTGGTAGAATAAAATACCCATACACTACTCAGAGAGCTCACAGCCACCGTTTTCCTGTAGAACTTCAATTCCACTTCACTGAAGTGTATTTTGGTTTTAATTCCAATTCCTTTTAACTTCTTGTTCCTGATCTTACATGTTTCCAATCCCATGAAGTGCTAGACATCTTTCTCAGGAAGCAATTATTTATAATTTTCTTGCCATGGGTTCTGGTAGTTTCTTCTGATACAACTTTCTACTGAAATAACTGATCACAGGTTTTTGTTTTTTTTCCTGCGCAATTCTGCATCACTAGAGTACCAAATCTCTGACAAAGGAAGGAGAATCATGTAAGAGTAATATATTCTAGCTATAGTTTTCCAGAAGCCTTGTGTTGTTTTTTTTTTTTTACACATAACAAGATTCTCTGTATAGCATGGTAAATATTGGTTTGATTAAATTTGCAGCTCTGGATATTGATATAGGAAGAAAATGAAAGAAGAAATAATTCATCATGCAGCCTTTTTATTTAAGCAAAGTGAAGCTTAAATTCAATAAAAAACATTACTTCGATTGTATTCATGCTCAAAAAAAAATGCTGTCCTTTTTGTAAGGCCTAGCACTGTTCCTAACTCTAGCATTTTACAGTCACCAAGTGCCTTCTGGCAGAAGTGCAGATCAATATAAATTGCTGGTCTTTAAAAGCAATGTCTCCAATTTAGCCCTGGAGTCTGGCACAGACTTAATAAACTGTTTTCTTCAGTTTTGCCTTTATAGCACAAACCCTGGCATTAATTACAGCCAGATGTATGTAACATCTAGCAGTTGACAATAAATCCATGAACTTTTGGACACCTCTTCATGCACCTTAGATTCTAGGTCATGTGGATGTTATACATTAAAATTAAATATGGAGTTAATCTTTTGTGAGGATATAACCATAAGACAAAGAGGAATTTCCACCTTAATTTTAAGTGCAGGTCTCTAATATGTAGAAAACAGAATGAAATACCATCTTAAGTTTTTGGCAACACAGTCCTGCTTTAGGTCTGTAGGAATACCGGTGTTTCTCCAAGAAAAATACATGTACATTATACAATATATTTTAAAGGTATATTACTAATTTTAATTATAGCTAAGAAAAAAATAAATTTTCAGAACATCAGCATTGATCTTTTATATTTTTAGGTGTCACTTTAATCCAGAAAGCACCTAAATTTGTGAAAAAATCCAGACATGTAAAATCTTTTTCCAGTATTAAATGATGATTCAAAAATAAGCATGAGTTTCCTTTCAAACTCAGGGGCTTTTAACAACAATTCCTGACATCCATGTTTTCTTATTAGTACCTCAGCTTATTCCAAAACATATTTTTGTTTCTCCTGGCTGTGAAAAATTCTCCCATTAGACTTTTCAGTGTATTTCATTTTAGTTCTCTCTTGAATATCTACCTTGGTAGCCCAGCTAAGCTTTTGGTCTTTGCTTTGACCTTGAAATGGTGACTTTTCTTATTTACCATGCTTCTTCCATACAAAGGCCCATTGATACCAAACATAGCTGCTTAGACTGGTTTAAATCCATCATCATTAGTTCTTGTGGTTGTTTTGTTTAAAAAGAGAGCTACTGGAACTGTGAAGACTGTTAACTATTCCAGCACTACTTGTAAACACACTGTGTAAAGAAGAAAGATTTGGGTCTTACCAGTTACCCCCTTTTGGTCCCAGGATCACCATCTGCTGCCCTCAACCAGCACTGAGGGTTTCATTTTACCCTTCTCCCAAAATTATCACCGGATCACAGAATGAACTAGGTTGGAAAAGACCTTTATGATCATCTAGTCCAAACTATGACCTAACACCTCCTCATCAACTCAACTATGGAACTGAGTGCCATGTCCAGTCTTTTTTTAAACACATCCAGGGACAGTGACTCCACAACCTCCCTGGCCACACTATTCCAGCACACAATCACCCTTTCAGTGAAGAATTTTTTTTCAAATGTCTAAAACGTCTACCTTTTCAAAGACTGAAACATATTCCCATAACTCAAATTATTTGATCCATGGCATTGTTTGTTTTTTTGTGATTACCCTCAGATGTCTCAGCCTTTGTCAACTGCCTTTGTCAACTGCCTTTGTTTCCAGTTTAAGTTTCTGTTTTGCCATAATTTAGAGCCATTCACCACAAATTGTCTTGGTCTTTTGTCGAAGAACTTCAGCAGGCTACAGCTGTCAGCACACTCCGAGGATCTGCTGATCCTCCTCCTCAGCTACACTCCTAGAAAGCCTACAGACCAGTCAGTCCTCATCCTTGGCCACGTTTTCTTTTCTTGCTGATAGAAAGTAGCACCATCCCTGCCAATTGTCTTGCACCTAACTTCTCAAATCTATCATCTTCAAGAGCACCAACATAGGCTATAACCAAGAGTGTCAGGGCAAGCTGCAACACCTGGGAGCAATAGCCTTGTGCTGAGCCTCAGAGTGCTGGGAAATTTCACAGGAGACAAAATTCACCTAGGTTTCTTTTCCATAGTTCAAACCACAACTTTAGCCCTATGCTTAGGCATGAGAGGAAGCTACAAGGCTGACCTTAATGAACCTGTTTGGTTTCCTGTCTTTAGCATGGGTCCCAGTGTCTTCAGCTTTCCTTAATCCACACATCATTTCAAGCATATAACATTAATGAGATATATTCTGGTATATTTTCCCCTAGAAACTATAATCCTAGCCCAAATCTTTGATGGTCAAACTCAAATGAGTTTGNTTCTGGTATATTTTCCCCTAGAAAGTATAATTCTAGCCCAAATCTTGACCATAAACTTATTTTTTGTTCCTTATTTTGTTCCCTTTGTTCCTCAAAAAAACCTAAACAGAACCAAACTCCAATTTAGTATATTTTTGTATAATTTCTGTAATGTTTGAAATTGTAAAAATGGAATATTTTCCTGTTTGTTATAAATTATTTGGTTGTTAACCATTCTTCAATGGTTAAGATTGATTTCATTCATTCTCTTTATTCTTTGATTATATTCATTCTCCACTGAGTTTGACTTTTAGACAGAATAGATCTAGTTTATCCCACAGAAATATTTTCACATGCTGCGAAGTGATGCCTATTCTTCAACTGTTATGTAAACTGTCATGTAAAACATTTATTGTCATGTAACCGAAGTGTTTTTCATGAACTTGGCTATTGTTGTTCAGAAATCTAATCAAAGCAAAAATACGGATAACACTAAACAGATTAAGCTTCAGTACAGCTTCAATTTTATGCCTGTCTTTTTTAGGCAATAATAATCATCCCTTCAGATTTTCATCATTAGTGCAGAGGGTCTACTTTTTTTATTGATGCATAAGTAAGAGATGTAATGACAGGTGTCATATACCCAGAGGAAAAGCTTCTTTTCCTCTAAAATATTATTGGTCTTTTCTAAAAATTAAATTTATAATTAACTGATGACCAAATGCTCCTTTAGACTTAGTTTCATATGCATGCCTTCAAATACAGTAGCAGGATATCTGTTTTTTTAGCTTGATATTATCTTGTCAATTGGATTTTAGCCCATTGTATACTTTCAATGGAATTAGGATGTTTTAGGGGTAACAGAGAACATTCTGTCTTAGTAAGAGTCCTTGGGGGAAAAACAAAAGCAAGCAATAAGAAACAAATCCAAAATGATGCCTGGATTCTTGTCTTGGAGGTAACGTATCTTTATGTAGCTGAAATGAGAGCCTAAATCCGTTACCAGCAGACAATGACAAGGCCTCAGGCAAATAATAAAATCAATCATGATGATCGTATTTCAGTCCCACTTCCCTGGGTACTTCCCCTCAACTGTAAGGGGGGAATGGCATGATGTTATCCATTTATTCTTTAGTCTTACTTAGTTTTAAAAAAAAGCATATAAAAATGAGACTGAAAAATGGACAGAGAGATAATTTATTTCAATCCAAGATTTTTTTTTTTACTTCAAAAGCAGCTAGATCCAACTTGGCCCATCCACTTTGCAAAAGCCTAGGATATCTGTATAATAGTTCAGCAGTGACACTTTGTAACACTATTGTTTAAAATAATTATGTATATAAAAGAAAAAGTGAAACCCCAAATATAGAAGAAGGTTATGAAATAAAATCATAGTATTGTTACTCAAACACAAAGGACTCTAAGGAGTACTCAATGACAGAATAAAACCACATCAGTTTACTCAGACTTTTTTTGTTTGTGCACATTTGAGATAGTAAAGGATAAAATAAACTAAACCAACTCAGAAATTGGAGGAAACATATAGTGAAATGTAGGTGAATAAGCTCTAGATTTTATTGGGAAGTTGTCACATTTAAATAATTTAATTAAGATTACCTACTTCTGCATAGGAGTAGCTTTTTAACAGATTTATAAAGGACTTCTGTAGCAAGTGCTCACTGGGTAAGTAAATCTAGTTGTCTTTCCGAAGTGACAACAGTGTGAAAAAGTAATAGCTTCCTGAGGTAATCAGATTGATTAATCCAAAATGTGAGTAGATTTAGTCTTGTGAGAATACACAGTACTTTGAAGAAGTCAGCATACAGTTGGTGACCTATTCATTCTACTGTATAAAAAATGTCAAAATTTCATACCAAGTAATCAAACAAAAAGAAATACAAAAAGAGCAATTTATGCTGGTGGAAATATATCCAACATAAAGTAAGTTTCCTGTACATTTAGTTTCATAATTTCATGCTTGAGATGCCAGTGCATCATGAATAAGAAAAAGTAAAATGATACTGAGTCTAAGTGAAATGGAAAACCATTTGGACATAAACTCTAGCTCCTTTTTTTCTTGTCTTTTTTTTTTTTTTTTTCCCAAAATAATGGAGAGCAATTGAAATTAGAAATATACTTAATGGTGCAGAAATAATTTGAATGCCACTAAAGATAATATACAATGAACACTGAGTTTGTCCTCTTCATTTCTGACTCAATTTAAAGAAGATGTTACAAACTGTATATTATATTTGAGGTTCCTATGAAATATGAATATACATATTATTTAATATTATAAAGGTGGTGAGGCTGAACTTGATAGTATCTATCAGTTAAAATAAATCGTATAACTTTAATATATGTCAGTGGGTTATACAGATCTTAACAGAAATTCCTATGCTAATAATGTTCAGTCAATGAGTAGAGGTATTGTGAGATCAATACTGCCCATCATTAAAAAAACAAAAGACCAAGTAACAGTGAAATTATTTGAAAACGTTATTTTACTCATCCAGTGTCTGTCTGGATTTTCAGGAACTAGTCAGTGGGAAGAATGCTTAAATTATGTCTCTGATGTGTTGAGGAATATTTAATCTCATTGTTTAGCTGTTTATATTGATATCCAATTGACATTAACAATGGCGGTAGTATTAGGTCAATGACTACTTCTTTTAAAAATTTATTCTGTTAAAATGTTGAAAATTATTAGTAGTAAATACATTGTAAAGTAAGCTTTGGATTCATGTAGACTCACATGTTCAATGTGAGAATAAAACAGAATTTTTCCATATAATGGTGCAAAAATTTTTTTTTTCCTGATTCAATAACAAAAAAATTTGATGGGCATTAAATATTTGGAGAAGAAAACAGGGGTAAAATAGCTGGAAAAAGAAAATACTTTGGTAGGAAAAATAAGAAAGCTTCACTCTTTTTTGGATACTTAGGCAATATCATGTTATTAAATTGGGATTTTTTTCTTAATTTTAATTTTACTATTCTTGAACAGTTGATTATAGTTTGGGTTTTTTCTATTTTTATTTTTTTTTTAAGACAATAAATGTTCATGTAAAACACCTCAGACTGAAAAATTCAAAGCTTAAGGTTCCAATAAATAAATAGTAAATAACCTTGATTTCAGAGATGGAAAACTAGCCTGTTAAAACAACACAAGGTTTAGCTATCATTAAGTGAATTAAAATCAAGAAAAATAAGAGAGTGAAAAACCCCCGAACTTCTCTAGTGAAAGCCAAGATAAATCTTGGAAAAATTTGAGATATTCATTTCTGAGAACTTATGGGCCAAATTTATCAACAAATTCAAATTAGTTATATGCAAGAAGAAAATTGCCAATTAATTATACACAATCCTTAAATATCTTTGGTTTCTTTGATTTGTGTGAGGTTTTTTTCCTGCCTGAACTGATTGCAACTCTTTGGAATAAACATAATTACTAGGATTGCTAGTACATTTTTAAACAACTGACTGGTGCGTTATATTTCGGGTTTATATGTAATCATTGCTGAAGTGATGAATCTTTTAAATATTATTTTCCAGTATTTGCTCTTCAAACTGACAAGTTAACAATATTTTTTTTCAACTGGGATAGCTAACTTTTTTCATTGCCTAAGTGGATTTATCTCACACTTCTCATATCAAGAAATCTGAACATTAATATAATATTTTTTAAAATAAATTTTATAGGGCAAAATGTTAAAAGAGAAGAAAAATATGAGCAAATCAGAAGTATTTGGAATGATGAATGTTAAGGCTTTTATTACTACAGAAAAAAATAAATGTCAAATAGACATTTAATAACAGATATTATGCTGAGAAAAGAAGAAAGAAAAAAGGAGAGACTAAGAAAAGTAAGAAATCGATCCTAAATATATAAAATAAGAAAATGATAGATCTTTTAAGACATTAATTTTAACAACAAATTTTATCAATGTGATAACATTCATTGATGATGAGATTTTATGGAAGACTATAATAAAATTAAATTTATCCACACATAAAAATGAAAGAAAACAAGTAATAGAAACAAAAAAAAAATCTAGCTGAAAAAGTAGAGAATCTACCACATTTAAAGAAAGACCTAGAAAAGAAGAAATGTCTGCTGAGAGAAACTATGTAATTAAAAGAGAATTGCCAAATTGGCCTCCTCCCATCCCCACTGAACAAATATTTAATCAAAATAGAGGTGAAAAAGTCCATATTCTGTATTAAAAACATAATAGAGCAAAGAACAGTGTACTCAGACTTGTATAGTTAGTAAGCTAAACCCATTTTTCTGTCTCCTTTTCTCTCTGTCCCTACATCTCCTCAGTGGAAGCTTTACATAAGCTCTGGTTGCTATGGCATCACTTTAAGATAGTTACATGACCCAGCTCTGCCCCATTTCACTCTTAGATTATAGGAAGTTTGGAATATGCAAATACTGTTCTGGGATTATTAGGTAAAGAAGCTGTTGCCTTCCCCTAGGTATTGTGAATTAATCAAAACTCAGAAAGTCTGTAACTGCTAAGAGAGAAGACTAGAGAGGGCTTTGGATATTCCAGACACATCTGTGTAGCAACAACTAAACTAGCTAGGAGTTAAACAAGAATGACAGAATATTATTTCCTCCAACATTTAATTATTGCCCAAGCCATGGTTTAAAGAGTAAAAAATATAAACCAAACCTCTAATTTTTATACAAGTCATGTTTCTCTGTGAATCCTAATGAATCACACTTTCTTACTTTTCTTCTCCTTTTTTTTTTTTTTTTTTTTTTTTTCCATCAACTACTGATTACATAGTGCTATCTCTACTGGTTATTGGCTTTTTCTAATGAATGGTCTTTTGCTAGTCCTTTCTCTGGGGATGTTATTATCAAAATCAAATATGATTAATCTTTGATTTTTCTCTTCATTTCCTGTAAAATCTCAAAGTCTTTACTCTGTCCTCCAATATTTATTAACAATCTTATACAGTACTGAATGTGCCTCACTGTATCACTGTTATGGCCCAACAATATTTACCCTTAAAATTCAGTTGTCTACTTAGTTGCTTCTCCAATACAAAATCTAAATTCCAGATAAACATAACTGGCTTGCTACACAGTTTGCTGCCTAAGGGTGTTGCTGACAGCTGTATTGTAGCTATTTTCATTTTGACTCCCTTTAGAATGTTTTACACAGGAAGAGGTCCCTATTAGGCACATTTTTACCGGAAAAAATAACAAAAGAGAGACATTCTATGTCCACTAAAAAAATTAAGGTCAGAATTAAATGTGCTTTGTATACTTGAATGCATCAGATGACATCTACACCTATTTAATTTCTTTTGCATGCACATTTTATTGAGTTTCTTCATATTTTCATTTTAGGGAATCATAGGTCGAATCATTTTACCCGTGGCTGCTGAAGACAGCAGCAACAGATAATTCTATTTTTCAGCAGTTCTCATTTAGTAAATCTCGGGGACCCTGGTCTTGGCTGTGCAAATTAGAGGAAACAAAGATGATGTGGTCAGCACTGACTTCACTGACATCTAGACTCAACTTTCTCCAATTTGTTGTCAAATAAATAAAAGTAAAATAGAATAAGACTTTACCAGGGTAAAGTGTTGAGTGAAATGCATGTGTGGCTCATATAATGAGGTAATGTAAGATCATATGATCTGATTTTGTGTGGCTCTTGGACGACAGATTGATATTCAGACATCATGCTTTGTGTAACAAAAAGGTGTGTAAATGTCTCAGACTGTACAATTTAGTTTTCCAGTGTATAGAAACTTGCAACAGACTTTCTCAGCAAATTAATGAGAGCAAAATAATGAATGTGAAGGATGAATCCTGTCACCTTTTTGTTGCCACTCAAACATTTGCATATGGGTAAATAAAACTGTTGTTATCCAGTACAAGGACTAGAGAATCCTTACTTCAAGAAGAGCATCACAGCACAAAACAAGTCAGTTTCAAAATTCCCTGGAAAAGAACTATCTTTTTATTTACTGTTTTAATAGATCCTAGAAGATACCTATCTAATATTATGGGTGAGGCTCTTTGATAGTGCAAAGATAAGCAATTACTTTGAGGAAAGACAGAGCTAGAGAACATTAATAGTACCTTTAAATAAAAGTATTAATGTCATGATAACATTTTGTGAAAGAGTGTATTATCCCTAAAACAATTTTCAATGAAAACCTAGTTAATATTTTAAAGGACTGGGAACATTAGGTTTCTGTCCTAGTAGGAAGATTTATTTTGAAAAAGATTAAAAGGATGGTTCTATTACAATATAAATTGCTTGTTTCCTTGATATGAAATGCAAATACTCATATAATAGCATACAGCTGAGCTCTCTCTTGATCACAAGTCAGAGAAATTAATCCAGCAAACATGCAACATGTAAATATAGCAATTTTGTGTTTTATAGTAACATTTTCTGAAAAGTATTGAAAAGGTTACTGTGTTCTGTGTTGTGTAACCATGAATTAAGAAAGAGAATGTAGTAACCAGTAACTAGTCTACAAAATTTATTTTACTTTTGCATAAGGAAAGCTTCCTCAGTTTAGCATAGAAGGAGATCCAGGTGTTTTTTCTTTAATACGGGGATTTTTCTTATCTTAATTTTGGTGGGTGTTTTGTTTGGTTAAAAGAAATGCTCCATACAACTAGATGGATAATAATAATTTCTCTAATTGCATATGAAGACTAGCATCAATATCTTTGCAGATATTTAATAATTCTCTTCCACTGCATATATCTTTCTATATATTTATTCTTCTGTGATTTAGAATTCACTAATATTATCCACCAGAAATCAAAGACATTAACCAGGGGTGAAGGAGAAAAAAAATAAATCAGGGAAATTACTGCAAGCCTGTGATGTTTTTCTATAGGTAGAAAAATATATAAATATTACCCATTTGCAAAGTAGTTTTAAAAAAAGATTGGAATGTTGTAGGAGAGATATTAAGGAGGAGAAAAGAAACTAAAAAAATGCATGCTATTGTCTTACAGATTTAATGAGGCAATATATATTACAGAAGTTGAGGGAGTGTATGGCAAAAGCAATGAGCCTGATCTCTTAATTTTCAGCCTGAAATATTTGTATTTAAAAAATGTGACATTTCCTGTATTGTGTTTCCTAGTGGGCTTTCACTGAGATGATCTTCTGTAATCGCCTCTTAAAAACAACATCAGCAATAACAACGACCAACAAAACAAACAAACAAACCCCCCACAAAAAAACCCGCCAAAACCAAAACGAAAACAAACAAACAAACAAAAAACAAACAAGAAAAAACCACAAAACCAACCATATCTTATTTTGGAGAGGAGAAAAGAAACTCCAAAATTTTCCTCTGGTTATTAAGGCAGCTTTTGGTTTTGATATTGAAACTGATACAGAAGTATGCTAGAAGGATGATAACCTAAACAAAGCACAACCAAAAATGGCACCTTTGAAGTGGTAAAATCAAAAATTCTCTTTACTGTGTGTCATTATGTTTTATGTTGCAATAGCCCTACGAGGTATAAAATTACTTTTTCCATATGAGTTGGAAATGACAGTCCCATATGGTAAGGAGTGAAGACTTTTATCCTACTCTGTCTTTCTTGTCAGACAAACCCTCAAAGTGGCTGCCAACAAAGGCATTGTACCATATAAGTCTAGCAGAAGAGCATGGTTTCTTATGATGTGGTTATGTGCCCTGCAGTACAGATTTGGGGTTTTCAGTGACTAGCTCTGTGATAACCTTAAGAGATATTTCATAAAAAAACCTTCCTCAGGTTACTAGAGCCAGTCTTTTTTATTACTCAAGCCTTTCCCTGTCCCTTTCCCTTTCCATTTCTCCCTTTCCCTTTTCCCCTTTCCCTTTCCCTTTCCCTTTCCCTTTCCCTTTCCCTTTCCCTGTTTATTTCCCTTTCCCCTTCTTCTTTTTTT
>VZSE01002700.1:704890-717600 GCA_013398275.1 Promerops cafer | reverse complement strand
CCCCTTACTTCTCAGAAGTGGAAGAAGGACTGAGCAGGGGAGAACTGGAACAGACTAGTACCCAGGTAGCATTCATAGAAGAAGCTGTCTCTAAAGTTCATGAAACAATGGTGATTTCTCACCACTTTGTATTTTCAGAAGGAAATTACTTTATATTCGCTCCTTAAGTTTAGTAACAGGAGTCTTAGAATGAAGAATTCCTTCTTCTCTCTCTGTTCATTCAATTGCATTTACTTGCTTACCCGTTTCCACAGTCTTAATCCATAAGAGGAGGAACTTTTTTAACACTTTTCTTCACTAGTGTTCCTATTGTCTGCTATTCAGCATTCAGATTTCACCAGTTTCTCAGATTTCACCAGTTTCTCTTTTCTCACCTATGTGTACATTAACCCACAACATCAACAGTCACAAGAGAATAGGGCCAGAGACAACTGACTCCAACTCATCAAGGCCAGCCTGCCCCCCTGAAAGAGACCTGCCTTTCCCTGCCATGGCCATGGGGACACAGGACATGGGGAAGAGAAGCAGGGGAGGGGAAATTAAGGACCTAATAACCCATTAGGATCCATAACTCACTACTTATCTAAGAAAAAGAGACATCTCCAAGGGGCTGATAAAATTCAATACATATTTCCTCTAGGGATTGTCCTGTCTGAGCAATAGACATGATGTTTAAGCTGCAAACAATTAAAATGTTTGATGATCCTGACAAAAATGGCTTCAGCCAGTAACACCTCTCCGAAGTACTCCTCAGACACCTGCCATGGTCTAGCATGGACCTATCATCTCAAAGAACAAAATATACCTTCCCTGGAGACTGGTCATGGTAACACTAGAATCACATCTTTTTACTAGTTAGTTGGTTTGTGGTTTTGGTAATTTTTTTACTTGTCACTTACAGGATGACAGAATCCACGTCAATTTGCTTCTTGGATCTGTGAAGATGGCTTCAGAAGTGAGAAAAGGAATACTAGAATATCTGAAACACTAAAATAACACTGTCAGAAGAATGTTCAAACCTGAAGAAATCTCAACCAGCTGCTCGAGTCCATGCCATGTCTGAACCCTGGGGTTGCAAGAGCTTTGTAGCTCCTAGGTCTGAAGCCATCTGGGCCACAGGCAGACCAGGGGTCAGAGTGAAACCTGGGCAAGCTCAGCATGTTTGAAGGGCCAGGTGCAAGACAGCCTGGGAGGCAAATCTAGCTCCTTTAAATTATAGTAGATTCTGAGGGGAAGTGCAAGAGAATAAGCAACGTGGCTTTCATAATATCGTCTGTCTCCAGTTCTTTTTGCTTATGATTTTCTTTATCAAAATCTAGCTGCTTTAGCCTAGTGATTAAAAAGAAAACTTGCACATAGTAAAAACACTGTATAGGAAAAGGACCTCAGATTAATGCAATCATAAAAGGGTAATGCAAGAATTCACTTTTCAGAGAGTCAGTCTGACTGTCACATGGTTATCTATTTCCCTCCCAAGCAAAGAACCATGAGAAAAACCAAAAAAATTTGCCCTTGACAGTCAGCATAACTGTCTTTATTCCTGTGCAGAAAGGGATCCAAAAAGTTATCGCAACTAGAATCTCTTGACTTTTCTCAAATTGACACCCTGTATATTTTTTGACAGAATCTGGGCCAGACTGCCTCAGGAAGCTGTCTGCAAAGGAAGTTGGCTCATGTCTTGAGAGAACATAGGAGAGGTAATTGAAGACTTGTCTTTGGTGAAGTTACAAATAAGGAAGGCTCCAACATCCATACTTCATGGCCTGGAGAAACTCAGAGGATGTGTAACTACGGTAGGATTGGATGCAACATGAATACTACAGGTATTAGAGGAGGAGGGGAATGATACAGAATCCATGTTCTTAACAAAAGTGCTTGTCCAGGACTGCTTGAGCTCTGCTTTTAGCCATTTCAGCAGACTTCAGGCACCCGAAATTCAGGGAACTGAGATCTTATCCTATTTTCAGTTAAATTATTTTTTAAAAAATCTTTATAATAATGCAGCAGACTCAGCCTATACTGAGTTTAAAAAATTATCCTAGTATTATGATATACATATTATTTTCTATCACTGTGTTCAAAAGAATTGTACCATGAAACCAAGGTGATAAAAAATAATAGTTGAACTAAAGAAACAACTGCAATATCAAATGGAGCATCTAAGTCATTTTGTCAGCTCTCATTTGACCTTTTATCACAGTTGGATTTTTAATAGACTGAGAGACAGTACTGAAGTAATGTGCTGTGCCTTCAGCCAAAGAGCACAGATTTCATGACCCTGAATAGTTCAGATCTGTATCCAGCACTCTGTTCTTCCTTCATCTTTTTAACTTGTTTTTTTATCATTGCCATACAGCTTTACTTTCTTTTTTCTCAGCAATCAAAACCATTTTTTTTTAAACTTAAGCTCAGTTCCTTTTTATGAGGATCTACTAACTCACAGAGAGAAATGTAGAATATTGAATCTGAGGAATTTGCTTTAATTCTGCAAATTTTTGTGTGTATACATGAGCAAATAGGTCTATTAGCATTAATTGGATTGCTTATGCCCTGAAATTTAACATTTATTTTAAAAGTAGGATCTTTCTTACACTGATAGCACAGTAAACACCACATTACATGTGCAAGTGCACTGGAGTTTAAAACTACGATACAGTGGCATAATCCCCAGGAATACTTATCTCTTCTTATGAAGATAATGCTATGTAAATAGCTGTATGACATTCCTGCCTCTTTGGGGATCATATGCAGATGATTTGCACAGATACATTAAAAAGCCTTAGAAAATTGGTGTCTGAATAATTATTTCTGAATAGTAAAATAGCCTGAAGATAGGTGAGCATAATGCATGTTTTACTCTTCAGATAAGCAGAATAAAATTATAAACAGAAAGAAATTACTGTTGTTTTCCTTCTTCAGTTCCATATCTGGATTGCATATCTTTTATGTAAAAATAAAATGCATACTAATTCTTGTAAAAAAAAATTTAGATAGATATACAATTTCACAAGCCTGAGGAACCTGAGGCTAACACCTATATCTTCTCTCCCCTTGAGAAGCTGTAAGCAACTAGATCAATACACAACAGATTATGACTGGACTTGTATCTGACGTTTCTTTGAGGGTTTTTTGTATTTTGTTTTTTCTTCTTGTTGTTTAAAATCTACTCCTCACCCCCTTAAACATTTGCACTTATTTGTTTTTCCTTAAGAGAAAACTTAATGGAAATTTATTTGGTGGTATGTGCTTGCAGGCGTCTGGTTCTCCACAGCTATTCAACTGACAGAAGACCTGTACTAGTTTAAGCTCATCTTAATTCCTTTCTTGAAAATATGTTGGGGTTTTGGTTTTAGGGTTGTTTTTTTTTTTTTTTTTTTTTTTTATGGGTTGAGTTTTTACTTACTGAAGGCTTTCAAAATATAACTAGATAGACTTGTCAGTGCATGTGAAGGCTTCCATCTGGCTGGTTTCAGCATTCTAAGACTGATCCAACTTATATACTTTTATATACCAGTTCCTTTTCAGTAGAAATTAGGGTGCAAATCTTGACCCATTTGTGTGTCACTCCAAATCTGAAGCAAATATGAAATTAGTGTGGGGAAATGAGAAACAAGTTGGCTCTCTGAGTAAGGCCATAGCTTTATTCAAACAGAAAAGTCTTATGAAATTGGGTAAACCCAGATAATGTTTCTCATGAGAACATGTTCAATTGACAATTGATACTTGGAATAGTGTTGCTGCTGTTCTGTCAAGGAAAGAATATTCTTGTCTATAAAGACCACAAGTACCACTTCAGTGTGAACAGCACAGAGAGAATCACAGAGAATTAAACCTTGAATTAGAATATTATTCTAAGATAATGAAGGACAAACATTAGGAAAATAAAAATCAATACTACTCTCAGACCAGGAAATGCTATTCCTTTTAGGACACATCCATAATAGAAACTAGGGGGTATCTTTCGTCTTTAAATGCAGCTCAGAATAAGCTTTTGCAGTATTGCCTCTGGATGATGGTATGGAAATCTTGATTGTTTATCAATTTTATTTATTATCTCTAAGAAATATTTTTTGTTAGATCTTCCTAGGAGCAAAGATTTCATATATTACTGAATTCCCTTACTCCAAATCTGTGTATGCTACCATCTAAACTAAGTTTTAATAGAAACCTTATAATTAACCAATTAAAGTATGAATAGAAGAAATTGACTCTGGCTTGCTGGGACTGGCAATAGCACTATGGCTGGACCCATGAAGACATTAGCCCCACAGCGATGTGCAACGTGGACACTGTGTTCCACATATTCCCCCCAAGACAAAAAATTGATGGGAAAGGAAACGTTGAAACCTTGTCTACTCTGCTTCTGCATCAGAAACTGAGAAGTAAACTGCATTTTTTCTTGTAGTGTTTTTGGGTTTGTTGTTTTGTTTTTTGTTTTTTGTTTTGTTTTGTTTTGTTTTGTTTTTGTTTTGCTTTGTTTTGTTTTGTTTTGTTTTGTTTTGTTTTGTTTTGTTTTGTTTTGTTTTGGGGTGTTTTGTTTTTTTTTCCTGTGTCCTTGTCTTTTCTAACCCTAGGTTGTGGAGGAAGAAAGAAAATCACAAATGAGCATGAATTCCTTACAGTTCATATGGTGTCTCATGTTCAATTAAAATGTTGGAGTCTGTTAATAACAATTCAAGATGTGTTTAAAAATCTATGGGATTTTGACTTCTTGCTTATGTAGCACCCTGGATGACAACAACTGTGATTTTTTATGGAGTACTGCATCAGTAAGCAAGGGTTTCTCACAAAGTCTACAGAACAGACAGATTTTCCCTGTTACAGAATGTCTTTTCTCTCTAATTGGGGAATAATGGACAATCTTTCATAAACAGTAATTATTTCCCCTTGAGCAATCAGAGCAAATGCACACAGATTACTACATGCAAAACACAGACTATTCAAAGCAGTTAAGTACACATTGCTCTGACTTCCAGCTGGCCATGAATGCTTTGTGATTATCAAAACACCCAAGGTTCTTTTTTTGTAGTCTCTGATTTGGCTTCCAGCTTCCATAAATGCTTTGCAAAATTTAGAAACTGCGACATAGCAAAATCTTGCTTATATAAAATCTTGGGCCTGTATAAATACAGTTGTTCCACAGTTTACGTAGTTTAAAATTTCCATAACTATTCAACTCAACTTTTTTTCTGCATGCTGCTTCAAGCCATTTTTGTTATGCCTGGAACACACTGTGTATGCTCCTACAAACATGATATCTACTAAAACCATAGTGCTAACTTTTCCACAGCTGTTAATCATAGATACACGAGTTTTGTGATGGGGCTGCAAGATGTACCATTCTTCACATATAGAAAAGTAAAATGCATAAAACATGATGTTCTTAAAAAGGCCTCTTGAAAACCTGTGTATTGGTCAAACACATTGATTGTTTCCACTAAATAACTATGTAAGTGAAAATGCTCAGTCTCAGAAAGCATTTCATCATTAGCGTCTCTCACTATTTTGGTTACATAGAATATTCCAAAAATAAAAATATGCCTAATAAGAGCATAGAATACTTTCTTCTTCTTTTAGGAATTTTGGAGTTCAGCTGACGTATTTGCTGACTTTAGAAAATACTTCATAATTAAGTTAATACATTTCCCTTAGCACACATCTGTTCCTACCTTCTGGATTGCTACTAGGAAATAAACTACTATAAATACAAACTTAATCATATTTCTACAGAAGTGAGTGGAATTTATAAGTCATTGTCTGAAAGTCCAACCCACACCAGACTGTAAAAAGTCTCTGTACAGCTTTCTTGATGGCCTGCTTGAGGTACTGGAAGGTGCTATAAGGTCTCCCCTGAGTCTTCTCTTCTCCAAGCTGAGCAGCCCCAACTCCGTCAGCCTGTCTTCACAGGAGAGGAGGTCCAGCCCTTGCTCCAGCCCTCTGATCATCTTGGTGACCCTCCTTCAGACTCACTTCAGCAGGTCCATGTCCTTCTTATGTCACGGGCCCCAGAGCTGAGTGTAGCACTCCAGGCAGTCAGTCACAAGAATGAAAGAAAGGGGGAGAGTCACCTCCCTCAGCCTGCTGGCCACTCTTCTTTTGACACAGCCTGAGATATGATTGGCTGTCTGGGTTGCAAGTGCACATTGCTAGTTCATGTCAAGGTTCCTATCCACCAACAATCCCAAGTCCTTCTCCACAGAGCTGCTCTCAATCCATTCTGTTCCCAGCCTGTCTTTGTGCTTGGGATTGCCCCAACCCAGTGCATGACCTTGCACTTTGACAGGCTTGAGAGGGGGGGCTTTGTGAACATCATAGTGTTGAACAGGTCCAAGTCCCTCTGGAGGGCATCCCTGCCCTCCAGCGTACACATAACTACCAATCATTTGGACACAATGTTAATGGAGACATTACAGATGATCTCAATAGACAGGTTTGCTACTTAACTTATCTTTATACATTGAAGATCAGTTTCACAATAGTAATGTACTTCTCAATGAACACAAATAGAAATACACAAAATTTAAATGTTCACTTAAAAATACCATTCAAATATGAATGCACTTTAACAGTAAATGTAAATAAGAGACTAATTAAAATATTAGTTAATATTTAAAGTCAAAATTAAAATATGGCCAAGCTTCTGTCTTATTACTTTGACAAAATTAACTTGATAACAATTCTATATGAATGAGGATTGAAGACATTGAACCTTATGCATTATAATTTTAAATATCCATTAAATATTTTTGAAACCCCTGAGACAAAACAAAGTAAGTTCTACTCATAAAGGAAAATCCAGCTAGCTTTTTCTACCAGAAGGGTAATGCAACTTTTTTTTAAAGGTAGACCATTCATGCCTAGGATTTTTTTTTCTCTTTTTAAAAATTCAGGCAGGATATGCTGTATTTCAATAATGCATAAATGATTCTTTCTAGACAATACAAAAAAGGCAACTTCTTGACACTTTCGTTTCACCCCAAATTAACAGAACTGAAGATACTAGAGTGTCTAATAAAAATTCAGCATCTACTTTCACTGTCATATTCCTTACATGCTAATTTGGAGGTCAAGGTAGGTGGATAAAAGTTTTAATATTTTTAGCTGAAGAAAGTTGTATTATGCATTAGGCAGTCAGCTGAACCTTATTAGAAACAGTGATAGAAAAATTTCAAAGAGGCTTTGGACTTGAATAAAGCTAAGATAGTAGGGAACCGACTCCTTTAAAGACACAGATATATTTCTTGTGTAATTCCTGGTTCACAGGAGATGGTTCAGATTTTATAATAGATTCTTTCCGTTAGGAATGCATACATCCTGTGGACACATTTAATGGTACTAATGTGAATATGTATGGTGTTTCAGTCTCTGCCATCTACTTCACCAGCTGAGTGTTGACCTCAAATTTGGCATAATGGTGACTTTTCCTGTCCTCATTTCCTCTGATTTTGGAAGAAAACTAACTTTTGGAACTAGTGAAGGTTCAAATCCAGGCCTGGAATTACACTTTCTGAGCACTGCATTTTATTTTATGCTGCTGATTTTGTTTCCTTTCTTCCCCACCCTAATCACTTAAAAAACAATACTACTTTAAATGTTTAAAACACTAATCTGAGATTTTATGGATATGCTGCTAATCACTGCTATTGACAGAGAAGTAAGTGTTTGATCAAAATAATAAAAAAGAAATCAGAGTGCATGCAAAAGTCAAAGAATTATTTTCATTTTGGCTGTGTCCTTCTCAACAGTCAATGCACCACTGCTTCACAGACATTTTGTGACTGTGTTGCCTGACCCGTGAAATTGCTTTTCTACTTAAGCATATGTTAACAAACATTGATTTATTGTGTCTTCTCTAACTAAATGGGTCAGTGGTAATGCACTATAGATTAAATCCTGTGGCGTGGAGGTAACGGGGGGTGGTGGTGGTGGTGTCTTTTTTTTCCCCCTTTTTTTTACAGAATATTTATATTAATTCAGGGTTGTGTTGTTTATATTAAGGTATGGCATAATTTCAGTAGAAATTGCATGATAGTTTTTCATGCAATAACTACAAATCATAACTAAAAATCATGGTAGATTTTTAATGGGGTACATGAAGATAGAAAAATCCTATATAGCTAATAAAATGACATGCATTAAGAAAGTAATTATTGAGCTATGGTTATTAGGTTCATAAACCATAAATCAACTTTGCTTGCAATGTTATTTCCTTCATGTCATATGAACAATCTTTGAGTTCTGTAAGTTGTCCATTGCTCATAATCTTACTCGATGGGCTGGGAATGTTGGTATCTCAAGAGCTTAAGAAAGAAAGAATGGTATAAAAAAGAATTCCTACTTTATAATTGAGCCCAGATCTCCACTGGCAATAACAAGAACTTAGACTAATCACCAATATCGACACCTAAATGCAAGTGTATTGAAATTGAACTAAATTCCATTTCAAACTCTGATGTTGAGTCACATCATAACTATATTTTTTGATAGTCACTAGTGAAAAGAATCACAACTTTCTTTCCAATCCCATATACTGTTGTATCATATTTGAAATTGAATGGAATTAATTTTCTTCATAGCAGCTCGCATGGTGAAATGTTTTGGATTTGTGATGAAAACAGTGAAAATAACACACCTATGTTATAGTTTTTCTGAGCAAAGCTTATACAGAACTGAGGAGTTTTCTTTTTGTCACTGTGACATCTCAGCAAGGTGGCTGGGTGTGCACACGTACCTGGGAGATGACCCAGCTGGGACAACTGCCTCCAGCTGGCCAGAGGATAGCTCACACAACACAGCATTGTGCTTAGCACATAAGGCTGGGCAAAGAAGAGAGAAGCAGGATATTCAGAGTGATACCATTTGTCTTCCCAGGTCACTGTCACACCTGATGGAACTCTGCTCTCCTGGACGTGTCTGAACACCTGCCTGCCAATGGGAAGTGGTGAATGAGTTCCTTAATTTGCTTTGCTTGTCTCTGCTGCTTTTGCTTTCTGTTTTGAACAATTTTTATCTCAACCCATGAGTTTTCTCCCTTTTATTCTTCTAATTCTCTCCCACGTTCCACCAGGGCAGAGAGAGTGAGCAGTTGTGTGGTGCTTAGCTACCACCTGGGGTTAACCCACAACAGCCATTGTGATACAATCAATTTGTTTAGGTAGCCAAAGGACTGACAGAGTGTCATTATTTTAATGCAAGCTTACTCATGACAGGTTATACTACCTAATGAAGCCTCTGTTTGAGAGAAAGCAAGGATCATGTTGCGTTTGCAGTTAGGGTTAAAATGGTTTTACAATTTTTGTAGGAAGTGTCTATCCTTTCTTAAAGGCATGGTGAAACTGACTCATCCTCTACAAAAATATGACGATTGTCATAGGATAATTTTTATTTGCTGCTTGCTTTTATTTTCATACCTTTCCAAATTTAAGACAGGAAAGGATTTTTTTCTCTTCCAGTTTTGTCATCCTTTTTTCAAAAATTTAAACTTATAATGTCCCCCTCTGCATCATATGTGTAGAACCATAGCTCACAAGTCAGTTATGATGTTATTCTATTTATGTATATACAAAAATCTTACCTTTCCGAAGGCAAACAATAACATGGAAAATTTCTGAAAATTTTCCAACGTTTTGACTCTCAACAAGCAAAAGAGAATATAGAGCTTTCTGTCAGAATATGGTGATTCAAGAACATGGTGATATCAAGTATCTTTGATAACACTTCTACTGAATTATTTTTAAAATTTTGATTTCACAGGATGGGATTTGTTTGCCTAAATACATCTCAATAATGACAGAAGAATATAGGCCATGGAGAAAAAACAGGTACTTCTAGAGAAAAAGCGTGTAATTTAGATTATATATCACCAAACAATAAATAGAGACTATTGAATACAGCAAATAAAGAATGAATAAGCTGCACTTATTGGTATCCAAGGTGCATTCAAGTGGTTATTTCATCTTGTCATATAACTGATAAATATGTCTATGAGAATTAGAGAAATTAGAGAAAATTAGCAATCAGAGTGATGGAAGTGTTTAAATTACATGAATCAGGCCATTTTTTAACTTTAAGAAAACCTTACTAATATCACATTTTTTGACAGTGTACTTTAAGTTAGTAGTTCTTATGCATTATCAGTCATGAGCATTTTTTATTTAAAGTTGTTAGCCCTTAGAATTTCTATACTCCATGGACCATGAGTATACAGTATCATGGAGCTGATGGGTGTAAATTGGCTCACTTCCGAGGATTTTAGTTGCCCAAGCTTGAAAGGTCTTCCACATGGGAAACTTAATCATAGAAAGGCTTGGGTGGGAGGGATGATAAAGACAGTTCCAGCACTCTGTTATGGGCAGTGATAACACAGGAAGGGGTTCCACCCACTTGATCAGGCTGCACAAGGCCCCATCCAACCTTGGACTTCCATGGATGGGGCATCAACAGCTTCTCTGGGTAACCGGTTTCAGGGCGTCACTACCCACTGAGTAAATAATATCTTCCAAGAATCTGATCTAAATCTCTCCTCTTTTAGGTTTAAACCTTTCCCTCTCATCCTACAACTATCTGCCCATGTAAAATGTTACTTTACCTCTCTTATACAAGCCACTTCAAGTACTGAAAGGCCCTGATGAGTTCACTCTGGAGACTTATATTTTCCAGGATATCTTATTTATTGGGGGCATATTTTTTTTTTTAATCTTCCCTTTATGATCCATGTATCTGTAGAAGCCCCTCTTACTGTTCTTCACACTTGCCAAATTCATCTTCAGCTCTACCTTCACATTTCTCATCCTGTGCCTACAGAGAATTCCACTATTCTTCTCAGGATATAAGACCCTAGTTGCGCTGCCTGTGCACTTCCTTCCCACACTTTATTTTGACCAGAAGGAGGTGGTACTTTCACCATACCTTAAAAAAAGGTAGACTCTTCCTACAAAAATAGTAAAATCATTGTAACTCTAACTGCAAACACAACGTGTTCCTTGCTTTCCCTCAAAATAGAAGCTTCACTAGGTATCATAACCTGTCATGGGTAAGCTTGTGTTGATATAATGATACCCTGTCAGACTTCTGAGTTAACTCCAAATGGCAATTAAGCACCACACAGCTGCTCACTCACTCTCCCCAAGTGGAACGGGGGAGAGAATTGGAAGAGTAAAAGTGAGAAAATTCGTGGGTTGAGACTAAGACAGTTTGACAGGTAAAGCAAAAGCAGCAGATACAAGCAAAGCAAAACAAGAAATTCATTCACTATTTCCCATTGGCAGGCAGGTGTTCAGCCATCTCCAGAAGACCAGGGCTCTGTCACGGTCAACAATTCCTTGGGAAGACAAATGGCATCACTCTGAAATATCCCCTCTTTTGTTCCCCCAACTTTATGTGCTGAGCATGGTGCCATATGGTATGGAATATCCCTTTGGTCAGTTGGGGTCACCTGTTCTGGCTGTGTCCGTTCTCAACTTCTAATGCACGCCCAGCCTCCTTGCTGGTGGAATGAGGAGAAAAGCAGAAAAGGCCTTATCTCTGTGTAAGCACTGTTTAGTAAGATCGCTGTGTTATCAGCCCTGTTTTCAGTACAAATCCCAAACGCAGCCTTCTACTAGCAACTTTGAAGAAAACTAATTCTATCCCAGCCCGAACCAGCACACACAGCTGTGCTTGTCTCTAGCCTCCCTTGCCTGATTTCTTGCACATGAGAATTGAGAGCTCTGTCATTCTCAGAAAAAACGTCTTAAAAGATCTGTGATCTCTCTACTGTTTCTAAGTTGTTACACTCTTTACCAAAAACTTATTAGCACTTTCCTTTAATCCTAGATATTTTTATACACTTCTAGTACTTTTCAAGAGTTATATATCTTCTGAGTACTAGTTGCAGACTATAAGCATCTATATGTTATCTTTGTTTCTTTTCAGGAAAAATCACAGATGAGTCATGATTTTTTGTGCAGTTACAAAGTTTCAACAACTGGTTTTAAAAAGTTCTGAAATTATTTTTAGTGTGTATGTGTATTAGCAGCACTGTTGGAGAAGAAAATAGCTGAGAACTGAAAAAACAAACACTGAAACATCCTTAAGAGACTTTTTTAGTGAGAAGTTTTTCAGGGAGGACTTCCACAGTCATCAAAACCTTCAGAAAATACATCCAAATTTAGCTGTACTTATATTTAGTGCTGCTAAAATAGGCTGGTTTCATCTTTCATATTCTATCTCTTTAGGTGTGCAGGAGGTAGAACTGGAAAGATGGCAGTAATTCTAGCAGTTGTCTGCTTTTATAAGCATTCATTGCTGAAAGATACAGACCACTGCCGAAGTCAGCCACTGTTCATGCAGTGATGAAATGCAATGATTGCATTTTGAAAATCCTACTGAACTGAGGTTGGTTGTGGTGACAGCATGAAAAGGATTCCTCTCAAAAATAAGAAGACTGTGTGCAGATGTATCTAGCAGATAGCCCAAAGCTTTCAAGTATGAATAAGCCTTTTGAACACATGGCCTGAGTGGAAGCTGAATCAAGTGTTATGTTACACTTGAGCAAATCTCCTTTGAGTCAAAGATGGAGGATTCTACCCACACGCTTCTCTTTAAATTTTCTCTATTGCAATAACACCCACAACTATGAAAAGGGATTCTTTACCAAACTCATTAATTAGCCTTCAGGTTAATTCTTCTGAGAAGAATTGTTTCAATGTTTTTTTCTTTTTCTTTTTTTT
>VZSE01002700.1:651879-704873 GCA_013398275.1 Promerops cafer | reverse complement strand
TTTTTTTTTTTTTTTAATGAATATTTTTATATAGCAAATCCCTTTAAAATTTTACTACAGTTACTTATTCACCCAAGGGGTAATATTGGACTTAAGGTGCCAAGTTTGCTTACCTTAAATTAAAAAGCAAAAACACACTAAATATATTTTAAAAATAAAAGGAAATCAANTATATTATATTATATTATATTCTTTCTTAATAGTCAGTGAAATGCATTTCTAAGAGTTGGTTGATTCGGAATTGTAAAATATGTTGAAGGGAAATATAGTGAATCTTCCCTGGAAATAATTGTCCCTTTACTCTTGTGAGATCCTAAATGGTTATTTTAGATCAAATGTTAGCTAACATCAGGTGAGATGAGCTGTGTTCTGAATTTTAAGTCCAAACACACAAAAAAATAACAGCCAAAATAAGATTTAAATGTTGGAATATCGAGATACTCTTTGATCCTTTGATGCTGATATACCAGGACAATTTTTTAGCAACCTTTTAATATCTTACATCTAAATATAACTGTATTTGCTGCTGCCTCCTTAAATACCATTTTCAAGCTGCTCTTGCAAAATGCTTTGAAGTTTCCAGGAACTGCCTGTGCCTAACAATCATATTGGGTGCCTTACCACTTCAGGGACAGTGGCCACTTTGGACTTGCTGCCAAGAGGAGTGTGCTTCTTGTAAAGATTACTGGGTGTTATGTTAATGTTGTGCTGTGAGCAAGCTTTGAACCAGCCTTCAGGCTGCCTTTAAATAAATCCAAAAGATACACTGAAGCGTATACATGTTATGCAATCTTTAATGGTTTGGTGGTTAAGACAGAGGTCTCCGCCACCTTCCAAGCTTCTTTTCAAGAGTATGTTTAGGAAAAGTGATGTTGAAATTTAGGGCGTCCTCAGACTATTACTAAATATAAAGAATCAGATTAATAGATGAATGATAAATAATTAAGCGTATAAGGTTAAGTCCGTGATTAAAAATCAGCAAAAAATTGGAATTTAAAGTTATAATTTTCTGAATGTTACACGTAATGTGATTCCTGCACAAATGTTATCACACAAAAAAGACAAAATCTATTACAAAAATTAAAGTGTTAGATGTGAGGAAAATTAGTTCCTTCATAGAACATTGAAATAAAAAAAAAAATTGCCGAAATTTTTTATCTATAAAATAAAGTTTTACATAAAAAAATATAAATAGCTGCTATAATTAAAGGGCAGAACTGTTCCTGATATATTAGAATATATATAAAGAAATCTACTCATAATTATGAAGACTTTTTCCTGTACAATGCTTCTTATACCTTATTAATTGTAGATTTAACTTTTATTACTACAGAGATCCTGCAAGAATGTTTACATATTCTTTAAGTGATGCTTTATTTTTAAATCTGAAATTACCTAATATCAACATACCCAAATAAGTCTATACTTGTTATTTAGGATTCAGCTTCTTTAGCCTCAGCTTCACAACATGCTGTTACAGGCACCTGACTTAGGATCTTAGCATGAGACCTCTTCCTATTTGACTTAATTAATTTTTTATTTTCTTTTTTTTGTCCAGCTTTAAGATCAGCAACACAAGTTGCTTCAAGATGCCAATTGATACTGCTTTTATGAGAGACGTAACTGAACAGCCCAATGAAGTGGAGAGAATATTCATCCTTTCAGAGAACTGTACAGCCATCATCCATATATCTTCAGGGTAGCTTCTGGCTATGTTTGTCTGTCATATTAGGTTATCTATAGGTAAGGCTTGTGTTCGTTGTTTTTTATGCAATATACTTTAATTCAAACTGATTCTGGTGAAAATATTGGCATCAAAAATCCCAATTTTTTGAGGTTTTTTTTTCTTTTTTTTTTTATAATTACAGCCACAAAGGAGCACTGCCAACTGCAAAAGTGATTTTTTGTGTTACTGTTTGGACAAAGGTTACTCTGGTACCAAGCATACAAAGTTTTACTTTAAAAATAGAATTTTAAAAGCTGTTCTTACTGAAATACTGATGATTCTCTCAATAAAGTACTGCATGAAGAATACTGACTCATCTGTAGTGTGAATACATCCCAGTGAAATCAGACAGATAAAAAATAAATCTAAACAGATAAAAACACTTCATGAAGATCAAGACCTAGTGCCAAGTGCACACATAATTAAGAAAATAAAAGTTTTAATGCATGTTTGGCCCTGACCTTGTAAACACTGAGACATTTAAGCAACTCAGCAAATGTCTCTAGTCCTTAGTGGAATACAGTGTGGAGAATGGCTCATGTTACGTACAGAAGCAGAACCATTTTCTGTTCTTGAGACAGCACTGGACAGGACTCAGAGGCTTAAGTCTGACACGATGCTAATGTGCAGCCATGGTTCAGTAGCTCAGCTGACACCTCTCTGCAGCATGTTTAGGCTGCAATGTCTGATCTCTGAATCTCAATTACATAGCAAGAATACAACACACGGCCTCTGACTTTTTCAGTCTTGACACATATGTCTTTTAATGTTCTAATTTTAAATCACAAAATTAAAATAGACCCTTTGGAGTAGGAAAAAAAAATAATTTAGTTAGTTTTATAAAGGGTTTATGACAATGAAACCATTAAGATCTTTTTTACTTTATGGTGATCAAAAACATTCAATTAAAATGTCTTCCTGCATCAGTTTCTGTTATTTAGTTTTAGATTAATGGTAAGATGGATAAGTTGCATATTTCTGATTCTTCAGTGTATTCTTTTCAGAGAATTTTAAAGGAAACAGGAGGTGAGGTGGAGAAAAATATGAACTACTACTACTATATGTTTACAAGAGTACACACTTTAATGTGTAATAAAATAATTATTGACAAGAACTTCTACCTGTGCTGGGTTTCTGACATCAGCTTTAATGAGTCTTTAAAGAATACTGAATTACAAGTCATGGAAGTACTTTATTTGAAAATCTGTTTCCACAAAAAAATAGTTGGAACATTTTCTTCTGCATTTGCAAACTTAAATATCTACATTTTCTGTTTTCTGACACGTAGAGTGTTATAATTTATTTTTTATTTCCATGACACCTGTTGTTTGTGGACTCTTCTGCTATCAGTGTTGTTCAACATGTTGAAAAGTGAACAGAGTATCTGCTACTACATGGGTACTGGATAGGTGTATATAGTGGTATTATTGGTGACTGAAGTTTGTTCACAGATTTTCCATGAATGTAACTTTGATACTCATTCAGTTTGTTTACAGAACACACTTTAACCTTATTTTAAAATTTGCTGTATATTGCTTAAATGTCAATCAGAATGTGATATACATTCCCTGAAATAAGACTTTCAAAGTCTTCAGCATCAGTAGATGAAAAAGTTTTCCACTATTGAAGCTTTAATTGTCTCCATAATTCCCTTCTCACCACAGAATGATTTGAGGGACTTTTCAGACTTACTGATGTATAGAAAAACAAAAATTACTGACATTTTTGACATGAAATTATGAGATTTCTAGAGATCCTTCATCTCAACTGAGATATACAAAATCAAGAATAAGAAGATAAGTTGTTCTAAGCACCTTCTTCAGTTTTTTTCTTCAGTTGTAAGCTGAAGAAGATGCTTAGAACATGCTTACCTATAGAAGATGAATATACAATATCTGAGCATATAGATTTCTTGATATTAAAAAAAAAAAAAACGACAAAACAAACCACCCTACTATGGAGTTCATTTACTAAAGGCAATCTTTTCTACTCTAAGATAGAAACTTCTTGAGCATATGAAGTATTATCTCTATGTATTGTTAAGTGATTAGAGGAAAAATAATATTTTTCTTTTTTCTGAATCTTTCAGAACACAGGAATGAGTAACACCAGGACAGTTCTCAGACCATCTATTTTTTTTTTTGGGGGGGGGGGTGAAATAACAACAAAAAAACCGTCTTCTACTCTTTTAGCTCATTTAGAGTCTTTCCTTGGTCTACTCTGTATTATAAAAGACCGAATTTCTTTTCCCTTGTTATTAAAAATAAGCCTTAATTACACTATATTTTGGTAGTACATCTCAATGTGACCATTAGTGAATTAAGTAAAAAAAGTAAAATTATTCTTCCCACCATAATTGGTTTGGAGTGTCATTCATAGTAATGTAAGGGGGCCTATTTTTTGTCTTTTTCTGCACTGGAGATAGGAATACAAGTCCAAGTCAACAACAATCATCTCATCATACTACATTAATGATATTATGGAAATAACACATGAAGAAAAATTGTAATTGAATGAAAATTTACTACACTTCATGCAACTTGTTGTGGGAAATATATCTGTTAGTATGTATATCACAAAAGCATGAAACAAAACAATCAAACCATTTCTATACAAAAAATACGTTTTTTCAAAGATAATATGGTTATTTCATATGATACACCATAAACACTTTCCAGATTGTTGGCAGCTAAGAGCTCCTGATTTTTTAATGGAAAAATTAAAAAATTCATTTAAAATTTAAAAATTAATGGGAACATTTATTTTTTTTCTCAAAGAGAGGCAAGGTACCAGTATGCTAAAAATAAAAAAAAAAAAAAGAAAAAAAAAAAGAAAAAAGAAAATTATTACATCAATTTCAATGTTTAGTTGGTTGTTTTGTTTTTGTTTTCCAGAAATCTGATTGTGTGCAGATTCCTCAGAGGTATTCCTTTCCTGTTTCCTTGACACTTTGCCTTATAGCTATTCTTTTACATAACCTGTTCTCTTTTCTGATAGTAATCTTTTCCTTGTTAAACTTGAGAGAGATAAACTCTAGGTAATGTTAAAAGGCATTGCCTCTTATCTTTCCACATTTCATTCTGCATCTAGAAATTAAACTACTCCATTAAGCCAATGATAAATCCTTAGTGTGGAATACATATCCAATTCTTTTAACAGCAAAACCAAAAACCTTTATCCTTACAGAAAGACTAATAAACAGCTATTTTCACAAAATGTGGTTATTTATTTCTAACGTAGACTCTGATCCTGCAAACACCCTGAGATACTATAAATCTATCTCTTTGTGCAGATAACTTTAATTACAGGCAAAATGTGTATGACAGTGGAAAGGGTTTATTGAATTCAGTAAAACTCCTACTGCCACCCATTTTGCTTGGGATTTGGTGACAGAGCTTGCTCTGATTGCCACTGCTGAAAGAGTTTCAGTGTATCAAAATACAGAGACCTGTTGGGAACATGGAAGTAATATAATCAGTGCCTCTACTCCACCCTGCTTACCAGAGGCACCGATCTCAGCAAGCCTCTATCCAAAAATCTCTCTCCCTATTTCTTTCTGGATGCTACATCAACTTTTCCCAGTATAACTCTCATTCTGTGTGTAACAGTTTGGGCAACTTTTACCATCCACACAGATATTATGCGGGCAGGATAAACACAGCTTCAAAGCACAAAGTAATTTTTTATGTGCTGATACACACAAAGATAACTGAGAATAACATTTCACTATGCTAAGCATGAATACGTTCCTCCTTCCCAGTATGGCACCCAATGAATCTTTCCCAGCTTGGCAGTAATTGCTCATGTGGTAGAAATTGAATGTCTTCTTGAAATGGAGACAATCTCTGAATTCTGTGCATTTTCACATTTTCACTTCAGTGTTCTGTTTTAGGTTTGTGGTTTTTTTTTTTTTTTAGTTTAAACTATGAATTTTTACTTCAGCAATTTTACCTTTACCAGATTTTTTTTTTTTTGTCTTGCATAACGTGAATAAAATGAATTCTCTCAGAATTCAACGATTTCCTAAGAATTTACAGGAGTCTAGCATAACCCTATAGGTCCTTCAGGTGTATTTCCTACAAAACCAGATTTCTAGGCCAGAGAACTAGTTAAAAATACAGATAATTTTGATACATTATGGAAAGAAATAAATTATTTCTTTCCTACTTTCATTTACTTCCTTTGCAAAAAATAATGATAAAGCCATACTTTCCCAATATTGCAGGAGTATGTTAATTATATTTTCATTCCTCTTTTAGCAAGTTAAGCATGATGTTTGCTTGGAGTGCATTTTAAATAATTGCTTAGTGAAATTACTGAGGGAAATGAAGATGGAAAGCAATATTGGAAAAAGGCAGTGTCAGCAGTATAATAGCTTCTGGTATTTATCAACTCTTGCAAAGATGTACTGCTATTATAATAACAATATTGTTCTCTGGAGTCTCTTTAACATGAGTGAAGTTTACCAAAACCTGAACCACAGAAGTATGAGGTAGGCTGACTCTCCATCAGCTGCACTGTATGCGGAAGACTAAATTGACCTTTATTTCATGAACCAGCAGCCAATGAAATGACTGAGAATATTGCTAGGACTAGCAAAGAGAAATATATGATAACATCATTCTTGTGTAGGGGTCAAGTGCATGATTCTTTTGAGCAGTGTACTTTTAAACAAAAGCATTGACAAGCCTGAGTTAAAAAAAAAAAAAAGGAATATGTTTCTTGAGAAAAAAGTAATTTTGCTGAAAATATTTTTAAGACTTCAAATCATCAGAGCACATGACTTAATTACTATAAACTTATTCAGGTACATAAACCTGGCCTGCAAAATTTGTGGGTTAGGATCTAGATCTGTCGTGCTGTCAATACAGATCTGTGAACAAAACCGCAAGACAGCTATTTACCTCCTCCTACAAATTATCCCTATAACTTTATGAAATTTGTCAATATCCACTGAAATGATACATTTTACTTTCTCTAGAAAATAAGTTTGCTACTGTAGTTTCTATTTTGTAATAACTGCAGGGCCTAAGGTGCAAAGCCGTTGTTGATCTGTGTTGAAAACTGACATGGCGTTTCAGAGTGGGTGGGGTGTTTGTCGATCATAAACCTACAAAAATCAGTGAAACTCTGCTATGTCTTGTCGTGGAATGAGGACTGATTTCTCCCACAACTCCTGTCGAGAGTTTGAAGATTCTTTCTTTGGGGTTTTGGGGAAGTTTTTAATTTTTTTTTTTTAATATAACTTCATGAGTTATATCATGAGGAGAAGACAAGACTAAGAGAAAGGCTGTAACCCTTCTTAAATGAAAAAAGTTAAATCAATATATTAAAAGCTGAAATGAAACTGTGTAAGTTAAAAATGAGTAACTGATGTAAGAATAAACTTACCAACATAGAAACCTTTACATTTCTATTAAAAAATTTCTTTAGGATATCCAGATTTTAGATAACAAATGAGACATCATTATCTTAAGTAAAGATCCAATGATAACTGTTCAGTAAAATTTAAAATTCACTAGAGTTTAAAAAGATCAGCTCTATATAAATAGCATTTATATAAATACTGACTTTTACTAAGAGATGAATTTATCTCTATCTTAGTATAAAATAAAACCCAAAGAAACAAAAATATATACTACCAACTACTAACCTGTAGCTAAAATGTCTTATAAGCCTTTGTTGTTTTCTTCCAACTAGTCATTAAAACAAAACCAGATTACAGTGCAATAATTTGATTTTTAAAAAACTCAAACCCCAATACATTTAATATTTCCTTCTTCACTTCACAGTAGCAATTTGTAGTACTACAGAGTACTCTAATGCAATTTATTCTCCAATCCATGGAGATTAGACTAAAGATTCTACTGCATTTTATACTCCCTTCACTAGTTTTTTTTTTTTTTCTTTTACTCTGTTCCATTGCATTTATTGTTCAAAAGACTTTGCATATAAATATGCACAATACCAGCATGTTTAGTTTAAATTATATGGAGTGAACTTACTTACTGTTTTTTTGTCATATGTTTCATATTTATTTGTATTTTTAATTGGACATTTTTAACAAATCAAATTAAATGAACAGTATTCACTTTTCTCATTTCTTATACATCTTTCTTCAGCAGATGAAAAAGTTCATTTAATTATCTTTGAAGATAATATGTTGAATAATTAGCACAGTAGTTCTTTAATTAAAATATTTTCAATTATTGTAAATTATGTTTTTTTCCTAAATATTCAATTAAACTAAATTCACTTTGATTAGTGTTTCTTAATTTGTCTTTTTCTAAATAGATTAAAGCAAATAATTCTGGAGAGAGATTTCACTAGTAAAAATTCAGAAGAAAATCAGATGTTAAATTCAGTCTTGGGCAGAAAAACTTAAGAATGGAAGAATGAATTCAAAGAAATTTCAAATTGCACAAACTACAAACTCAAAGTTTGTTTTGAGATTTGGAAATTTAAGATACTTTTAGAGAGGCTTCTTTAAGGGTTTTTCTTTTCTGTGAAAACAGTGTCTCAGATTTCCCTTTAGGGAAACATCATCAACAAATCAGGACAGTAGAGGACAAAGTTTCAAGACAGGAAGATTAATGAATGGCTGTAGGCAAACATGCCAGCTAGAACTGGAGCTTTATATCCAATGAACATTGCAAGGAGACAGGAAATGTATCACAAAACTTGTTTCAATAGTTCTGTTTCCAGATTACATCAAAATCTGGGAATTACCTTTTCTCCTGATACAATCAGGTGATAACATTAAAAAAAAACAAACCTTGCTACTATTACTAGGATCTTACACAGGTAAGTAAAGACTTGTAATCTTCCTCCCTTGAGTCTCTCTGCTCACACTTCTATCTGCTCTGGTTTAACCAGCATTTTCTCAGTCCTGAGTGTCACATTGTCTATTTTTTGTGTAATTATTACTGAGTTCTCTTCAGTTTGTTTCACTAGAGTGCTACAAAGAGATGAAATTTTCAAGACAGGTCTAGCAAAGAGCCGAATCAGAACTTTCCATTCCAGCAAATGATACTTGGTCAAAAGGAAACTAGTATCCTCTCTCTCTCTTGCATCTTGTTTGAAAGCAAAACAAAACAACCATAAAACTTTAATATATTTTTTTTCCAGTCTCAGTTAAGCTTGAAGGCAGACTTCTTTTGCATGTGACTATTTAAGTTACTATTGATATCAAAGAAAAAAAAAAAATTAACGATTGACCTTTTACATCAAATTTCAGCCTGAAATCCCTATAGGTTTAGACTTTCATGGCTTCTATTTTGATCATTTAGTCTTATGTGTATCACAAAGAAATGCAGTTCCTTCAGCCACAACAAAAATTTCATTCACGCCAATACAATATGTATTTCCTGGGTCTAAATACATTTATTTGGGTCACACCAAAAAGCTTCATTTTATTGCAAGGAGTTAGAACAAAAGGCTTCTCACCTTAAATTTAGGAGATCTAATAGGAACTCACAAAGCTGACATCTTCCTTTAAGTGCTTTTGGCACTTGCTGTTATTATGGGAATGGCTCAAGAGTCTGTCTGGCAAGAGTAGATGCAGCTGATAAAATTGCTTTAAATCCAGTGATTTGTTTAAACCTTTATGTCCATTACATTTAAGCATGTTTTAAAGCTATTAAAATAAATGGGTAGCAAATGTTTTTGAATGTTTTGCAGAAGGGGACAGGTTGGTATACTGGGAATATACATAATTCTTTTTCTTTGCACAATATTTAGGGTTTTTTTAAATGTAGATTAAAATCTCAGTGCTTCAGAATACAATAATAGCAAATTAGATACAGTAAGCTTTAGCTGTTCTTATTTTATGATATTTCCCTTTTTAAAACTGTATTTATTGCAAAAAAGTCCACATTTAATATAAATAAATAGATTGTTAATGAAGCAATAGAAATATGATTAACATAGAACCGGGTCTGTCTTCCTTGGTTTATTGTGAGCTATGGGCAATGGAATAAATCCATTCCCATCTGCTAATGAGAAATTCAGTACACTTAACAAAGCCTCAAATTTCAGCAGTAAGATAAACCAAACATGAAAACATTACTGTTTACTCAAAGTTTGCTTTCACACAAGTAAGACAATGGAAAACTGGAGAACTGGACCCAAACCAGCAATATAATATTCCCTCTATGAACAATTTTGAACACCAATATGCACTGTTTGTTCCTCCCCAAATGAAGAAATCTGGATGCCAAAGCAGCATGGGTAGATTTAACACCTTTCTATAGATGTAGACCACAAATTTACAGGTATGGAGGGAAGTTCTGGTATGTGATTTTAGTTGAACGGGTAGTTCGGTTTAGTGATTTTATTTTATTCTTTTAACAGGTAGACTGAAAGTTTAATGTTTATTTCCTCTGATTCTTATGAGACTTTTTGGGAGGCTGCCCTGAGCATCTTGTTTTATTCTCAGAAGTCAGAAAGATTTATGACCACAAAACATCAAAATAAGGCTCCTTAGCATTCAAAATGGTTAAAGAGGGCATCATTTATTCAGGCATGAAGTCACATGGGATACCACTAGCCTTTTGAGAATGCATGATTCTAAAAGTGTGTTGCTTATATAGAATACTCCGAACATACTACAGTTTACCCATTACCATAAATCCCACCCCAAGTTCCCAGAGATTCAGTCCTTTGTTTTGTGTATCATGGCATTCCTGAAACAGATTTCTTCTTATCTTCCCACCTTTTTTGCTGGGGGAGCAGTGTTTACATGTCTTGTTTCTCTGCCAAAGGTTTCCCAGGAACAGTAAAAATTGATTGAACCCTTCTCGTATCATTGTAGGAGAACATTCCGGCTTTCATTGTGGAATAGGATGCTTTTAACTCTCTTTTCTTTGATATTTATAGATATCTTTCTTTTAATTGAAAATTAGTGGGAAATTATTCAACTTCCATAGAGTTCTGTAAATGTAAAAGTTTGAGCCTTCATGATAAATTATTTCACTGCAGCCATTTCTTTTGATTATGTAAATTCAGTTATCTGGTAGATTTTTTTCTTTTATGAGCACTCACTAAAAATATTAAACTAACATGGGGTATATGGGGTCTGAGGGATACTACTGTTTCAATATTCGCCAATTAACATCCTGTAAATAAATGTTTGCTGGAGAAAATCTGAAAAGCAGGTATGAAGGTAAATGTTTCACCACCTCTTTAGATTGCATTAAAGCTTTTAAAAATCTTTATATTCAGAATGTTGAGTATTTAAACAAACCATTATAGGAAAGGAAAGGAAAGGAAAGGAAAGGAAAGGAAAGGAAAGGAAAGGAGAGGAGTGGAGAGGAGAGGAGAGGAGAGGAGAGGAGAAATTGTAAATGGTGAGTGATGAGAAACTCCTGAACTTAGCAAGGTAAAGTGTTGTGCCATTCTACATATTTTTCCCCCTCTATATGCAAGTTTGCACAGGAAAAAAAAAAAAACAAACCAACCCAAAACTTAGAGCATAAATGAGAATGGCTTTCTGGGTTCTGCTACAGCCCTTCTGGGAACCACAAATTGACTCCAGTCCAAATATCATTAGCATCTGTTGCCATCTGTGAATCAGGGTTAGATCCCAAGACTTTCAAGAGCATGTAGTAATCCTGGTTTGAAGTGGAACAGCTGGCAGCATCAGGAAGGACAGAAAACCTGGTGTGGGGGCTAGCACCTATCACCATTATCATCAGGACAGAGCTGCCTTCCTTGCACTCTATAATATAACTAATAATAAGATATTATTTAATAATAATAAAGTCTACCAGCAGGGGCCCTGACATTGATGGGTTCTTTTTTGATAGCGCAGCATTTGGATAGGGTTTATCATTGCCCTAAGTTATATGCAATTTAAGAAGTCTAGGAGTTTTTCATGCATTTCAATAACAGCTTCATAATTGACAAGATAGTAACAAGGGATTAGGAAAGTACAATACATTCATGTATGTATGTCTTGTTTGTACATATAAACACAAAAAGCATGGAATCGTTTAGGTTGGAAAAGACCTGTAAGATCATTGAGTAAACATCCATGCATTCACACATGAATCTTTCACTATGACTCAGATTTCTAGGAGCTCTGAGAAGTAAAATATGCCATGACAAAGAATGTATTAAGATTATTTTGAACCATAAGAAGAAGAACATTCTTCAGTGTTCTTTAAGATACTGCATCCTAATGCTTCTTTAAAGATAATGAGCTATGCTGCCATAGGGGTCCAGGCTGGGGAAGTGTATTTTGATGATGATTCACAGAGTGAATGTATTAACAAGCTGAAGAAAAAATAACCCCACAAAATCAAACCTTCAGTGGGAAAACCAATTAATCATTATAGAAAAATCATAAAATTTAGCCATGGGGAGAACACATCAAGTGGGTTGCCTGTATATGATGTTTACAAAACTAACACATCTGAGATGTTCAAGCTCTTTTCTTCAGAATCCAGCATGCAAAATCAAGCACTCTGGTTTTCTGTATTGATATAAAGCTAAGTATTAGTTATCATTAAAGAAAAATTATATATTTTGCTCTTCATATTTAGTCTGATAGGCTGCCCTTAAAGGCTTGGTTGCACTTTGGATACTTCACTAGGATTTTAGCTATGCCATTCCCATGGGCCCAAGCTCTTTCCTCACTTCCTAGATCATGCCCTGGGTCACAGCACACCGATCCATGTGACTGGGCTCACTGGGTGCTGTCCTCTTGGCTCATCCCAGGGATCCTGGTACTGTGTTTGACACTGCTGCCCCTCACTGGGCTTGTTCCTGGCCCTCGCCCTTTCTCAGGGAGGTGTTCAGTGCCTGGGCTGGGTGTCCCGGTGCCACTACTGTCCCTGCTTCTGGCTGAGGGTGTGGGATGGGCTCTGCCTGCTCCTTCTGTCCCAGTAAGCCCAATACAAGATCCCCTGTTTCCCAGCACCAGGGAGCCACAGACCCCCACTGTGCCCAAGCATTGTCTTCCTTTGTACTCTGGTCAGGATTTTTTCTATGGTTTGTAAGCAACCACGAACTCTGGGGGACACAGTCACAGCCTGTCACTCATCTGGACCAAATAACAAATAAAGATATAATAGCAGTGTTTAAACCAAACTGCTATGTCTGGTGCAATTTTTTCCCAGTTTTCTTAAATAAGTACTGGTGATCACAAATAACAGAAGTATATGAAGCAAAAGATTCAAAGAAAAATAAAAATCAGAACAGACATATAGCTTGAGACTGACTATAGTGACAGAATCATGTCCTTTAGGATGAATCAGGTACTTAGAAAAGTTATTTCTCAGTATTTAATTTAAATTCATTGTAAAAAGGGATTTTATGAATAAATGTCAATGAAGATTAAATATATTTAACAAAGTCAGCACTTTGGTCATAGTAATGTACCAGTTATAAAGTATAGTTTACCATATACATGTAATATTAAATAAATATTTAATAAGAAACTCTGTGTAGTTATAATTTTAAAAAGAATTAAACTTATGAAAGTGACTTATGTTTGGTGCTAACATTTGCTGGTGATTCCATGTTGCTCTTTTCATTCATCTTCAAAAAACCCCCCAAAAAACAAACCACTTTCATTAAAAAAAAGAAAAATATAAACTTTTTTTTTTAGCATTTATATGGTTTAGTTCACCTGAGATCTAGATTTTTTTTTTAATTTGTGATCAAGTCAAATATTATTTCATTGCAAAACTGTATTCTATACAGAGAAAATACAACTGTATTCCCCTAAATGCCTCAGGTTCAAAAAATACAAGACTCATGCTCATAGTTGCGGGTGTCTTTTAACTTATGCTCAGCCCCATCAATATATTCTCCAGCACAACAATATTATTTTAAAGAGATATGTAATTGTGTTGCATTTTGAAAGCATTATAAATTATACACAATCAACAAAGCTATTATGTGACACTGCAGAAGGTACAACTAATGAAAATGTAATCACCAGACCTTATCATTTTAGCTGAAGTTCTAATTTAATAATGCAGTTTTCATATCCCCAAGAGCTTTCAAACATTTATTTATCTTGCCAATTTCCATTATCTAATCCAATATAATTGTGTTGATTCTCCTAAATTATACTAATGGCATCCCGAAAAGGTCTACAGCTTCAAAAGGTTTATGACAATGTACACATATACATCACATTAATATGTCCATGCTGTAGTTTTACTCATTAACAAAGGTTTTTAGAATTTATAATTTAACCTTGCCAATGAACTTTTCTGTGACCAGGCCACAGATTCAATTGGTTTCTTACCTCCATAAAACAAAGACAACATCAAGAACACTGTATGCTCTTCACTTCAGCTAGTTGCTCATTTACAATATGATTTTCCCTCTCTGGATATCCCAATTCCAAATCTCAGTTCAGCTTGAAATTTAAGACAATTTTACACTCATAAAATCAAAGGCAAGGATCTATAATTATTAGTAAAGATATTTCATAAATATTGGAAGACTTGACCTTAACTGCTGAAGTTATTTGCTGACAGAATCTCCTCTTCATGCAACTATCTCCCACTGCCTGTTGGAGCAAGGAGGGAGGTGAAAGTGAGTGGTCAGTGAGAAAGGCTGACTAGTTTGCCCTGATTACACGGAGAACTCTGGTTTGAGCCCCTTTTACCCTCCATATCTGCCTTGAATATTCAGAAATGTGAACATCTCTAAGCTCTCTTGATACTACTTTCCGTACTAACCTGAAAACTCCTTAACCAAACAGCAACCAAGCACCACTCAGCCACTCATTCCACACCAGTGGGATCAGGGAGAGAATTGGAAAGGTATGAGGTACAGAACACGTGAGTTGGGATGACAGTTTAATAGGGAAAGCAAGAGGCATGCACCTTCTTTGCAAAAAAGCAAAACAAGAAATCAATTCACGGTTTTCCATGGATAGACAAGCGCTCAGCCATCTCCAGGAGAGCAGGGCACCAAACATGTAATGATTACTTAGGAAGTCAAACACCATCACTCCAAACATCCTCCACTTTTCCCTTCTTCCCTCCACTTTATATACTGAGAATGATGTCATATGGTCTGGAATATCCCTTTGGACAGTTTGAGTCACCTGTTCTGGATGTCTCCTCCCAATTTCCCATGCACTCCCAACTTCCTTGAAAAATAGCAGTACAAGCAGAAAAGGCCTTGGCTCTGTGTGAGCCCCACTCAGCAATAACAAAAACATCTCTATATTATCAACCTTGTACTCAGCACAAAGCCAAAACACAGCCCCATACCAGCCCCTGAAAATAAACTGTTCCCCAACCAAAACCAGCGCAGAAGGAAATACACAGCCAGTGGAAGCATGGACAGTGAAACTGGGAGGAGAACGGGGATACTGTTAGTATGCGTAGGAACGGGGTCATGGACTTTAAGGCACGGAGGTAATGGGACTTGGTAAGGGATGTGAAAAATAGCAAGACAGGATTCTATGTATACATAGGTCAGAAAAGAGGTGCACCTTCATCACTTTTGCAGGTAAGACTGGGCTGACTGGTACAGTTGGCACAAAAGAAGGAAGAGAAGCCATCCAGAGGAACCTGGACAAGCTCAAGATTAGGATGCATGAGGACCTCATGAAGTTCAACAAGTCACAGTGCAAGGTGCTGCACCTGGGTGGAGGCAATCCCAGACATGAATACAGACTGCAAGAAGAGCTCATTGGGAGCAGCTCTGCAGTGAAGCACTTGGACGTTCTGAAGTATAGAAAGCTGGGTGTGAGCCCACCGTGTACTCTGGCAGCCCAGAAAGCTGAGCGGAATCTGGGCTACATCAAAAGAGAGGAGGCCAGCAGGTCAAGCTCCTCCTCTATTTTGCCCTTATGAGACCCCTCCTTAAATGCTGCATCCAGCTCTGGCGTCCTCAGCATGAGAAAAACGTGAAACTCTTCGAGCAGTTCCAAAAGAGGACCACAAAGGTGATATGTAGGCTAGAGCACCTCTCCTACAGAGACAGACTGAGAGCTGTGGTTTTTCAGCCTGGAGAAAAAAGAGGGAGAGCAAATTTTTACATGGGCAGATAGGATAAGGGGGAAGGGGTTTAAACTTCAACAGATTTAGATCAGATGTTAGGAAAAGGTCTTTACTCAGATGGTAGAGGCACTGGTACAGATTGCACAGGGAAGTTGTGGATGCCCCTCCCTGGAAATATTGCAGTTCATGTTGCACAGGGCCCTGAGTAACCTGTGCTAGTGGGTAGCATCCGTGCCCATGGCAGGGGCCTTGGAAGAAGGTGATATTCATGGTCCCTTCCAACCCAAGCCTTTCTTTGGTTTTTTTTAGTAATGCATAAAACAAAAGTTCAATTTGATAAAATAACTTCTGCAGAGAATAAATGCAAATAATTCCATAGTAATAAAATAACAACATTTATTCAATTATTTTTATGCATTTTCTCCCTAGTTCTAAGCAGGAAGTTTCATTCTTGATATATTATTTTTCTAGTCCTGTTTCCCCATGCTGCAACATCCTCATTCTGTTACATAGACATGAAAAATCCAAATAAGCCACCACGTCCTTTTCTAGCTTCTGAGGAAACTTTCTTCCCATCTATCTTTGTTTATACGCTAGTTAGTATCTTAATCAGTGTAAAATAAGAAGATTTTCATAAATATTTTCTGTAGCTTGAAGACGAAATCCAACCACCACCCCAAGCTGCACCACATACAGTTCACCACCCCCACAGTATCTACTAAGTCACCAGAATGACAAGTGCCTTTTAGAGTATAAGCAAAGCCCCCAGATAATTTTGCGTGGCAGAGACACTAAATGCCTTTGTTCCTGTTACGCACCTCCGCCGCTGCTTATGTCTATGTGATTCCCTTGCAGCCTCGGGGAAGACAACACCAGAGCAGATAAGCACATTGTAGCCTGTGTAGTTTCCCATTATGGAGCAGGTAAATATTTCCTGAAGGGATTCTGTCCTGCCGAGAATGCATGCTGGAGCAGATTTTCCTGATGAGCACTGCAGCACAGGTGGAGGAAGGAGCTGCAGAGAGGGATAGTTATGGCTTGACTACAGCTCCTGCCCCCCAGTCTCCATTTCCATCTGCTGCCTGGAAGGTCAAGGAGTTAGGAATGAAGGAGTAAAGTTGAGCCTGAGAAAAAGGGAGGGTGGGGTGGCCGTATTTCAGTCTGTATTTCTCACCATCTTAATCCATTTTAATTGGCAATTTAAAAAAAAGAATCTCAAAATCCAGTCTGTTTTTGCCTGTGATGGTTGGTAAGTGGTCTCTTAGTCTTTGTCTCAATGCTCCATGAGCATTTACATCTTTTCTCCCCTGTGTCCTCTCAAGGAGGCGGGGTGAGGGAGCAGGTAAATGGGGTCTGGCAGCTGGCCAACCCATCCCAGCAGTGTATCAAAAGTTGTGCTGGTAGAAGTCACAGCAATAACCAAGTGTCTTTAGAACTCTTAAATGATAAGTAACGCTCTTGCTATTATTTTGGAAATGGTTAATTTTCTAAAGTGACACTGATATTCTGAATCCCTGTTGTTTTCCTGAGCTTCCTCTATACAGAAGTAGATCCCCTCAAATTGATATTTCCTGCTTGAAATTGGTTAAAGAAGTTGCTCATGTAAAGGTTAGTGTACGCCTTGAAACATAAACTGGGTTTTGAAAGAGACTTCAACTCCTTTAATGGATAAAAGAATGAACAAGGAGACCACGGAGTTACATAACAAATAGGGCAAAGAGCCCACACAGAGATACACAAACCACAGTCAGCCCACAGAACTCACCTGACAAGCAAAAGGAGACAAGATTCAAAATATTTAAGAACTTCATGTAAATAAGTCTTCCACAGCTAAGTTAATTGGAACAAAAAGTAACTAATGGATGCAACAAAAGCAATCTACAGAGGAAAGCTTTTCTGTTTTGACAGGCTATTTAATAATTTTCTGTACTTGAGTCCCTGGACATCTTATATTCCAGTTACATGGTTATGATAAGAAATTAAATACTCATAGACATATGAGATCATTTTTTGATCTATCAAAAGAGTTGCGGTCTCTTTCAAAACCCAGTTTAAGTTTCAAAGAGAACATATATATTAAATATCCACTGCTGTTATAAGACAGTTTTATTTAGGATTCCTTAATAAAACAAGGTATCAAAAATTAGAGGAAAAAGCTCATGAAGGAGGAAAATAGATTTATGGGTGCATCCCTGCAAATAAACTTTATATGCAAATGGGGCTTCTTTGTCTGAGGACTGCTGACATTGGATGGCTCATGTCCTTACAGCAAAACTCTCCTTTCTCCCTTCAACTTTAGTGGTGAAATGCATGTTGTGTACCAGCTTCTGTCCTCTGCTATTTCCTGAACAGTATTTGAGTTTTGTTTAGGAGAATACCAGCTGGTGCAGGCTGAAACCATAAGGTTCACGTCAATAAGTGAATAGGAAGGGCAGTTGGGAGCCAGTACTCAAGCTTGAATCTTGAGAAAGCTTTATTTACTAAGAAAGGCATAATGTGCCATCCTTTCTGTAAAATCAAATTCTCTTCTCCAGGTTGAACAAACCCTGATCCCTCACTCTCTCTACACAGATCAAGAGCTGCAGCCCTTTAATCGATTCAGTACTGAGAGTACTTCTGCAGCTTCTGTTTGAATAAAGAAAACAAACAAAAAACCAGCTAAAGAGCAAACTGATATTTGCAAACATTCATAAAACTCTGTCTAAGACAGGATTATGCTCCCTTGGGTTAACCATGCTAGCAGATTTTCAGGAAATACAATTAAATTGTCTTTAACACCATTACAGAATTACAGCATACTATGATAAAAAAATAATTATTTTTTTTTCTGTTTTACCCTAATGCCTCTTGGGATAAACTTAGTTTTGTTTATTTGGGAGTTTGGTTTTAGGTTTTTTTTTTTTTATTATTTGATTTTTTGTTGTTGTTGTTTTGAGGGATTTTTTTGTGATTTGCTGAAAGATGTTATGGAGATAAGGTGAGTAGTTGTAGGTGCAAAAATAGCAAAACTGGTAGAAGATATGCTATCTAAGAGAGGATTCTTTAGTCTTCCTTCACCATTCCAGACAAGATCTTGAGACTGGCAATTAGTGATTTCTTAGTCGTGAAACAGTTCCTGTGCTGTTCTTCATTTAGCAAATCACCTTATTACACAATGGGTCTGAACAATGGGAATTCATATTTTTAAGACCTCTGCTAGTGGCTGAAATGTAAATAGTCTACATCTCTACACCACAACATTACATCTCAATAGAGTTATCATGAACTAGAGAAATCTTCACCACTTGAAGTTCTTTTTTTTTCCCCACCCACTTGACCTGGCAGTCTGTCAGTCAGGTACTTTCCTCTAGTTATATCTTAGATTTCCCATACTCCTCACACTTCAGTTCTTTAGAATCTGAAGCAATTTCTGAACTGAAAGATGCAAAGAAATAAAGTACCATTCCCAATCACAATATCCTATGTTATATCAAGATTTAGCCAATTGCATGTTTGATTTGGTAAAGTGTTTGAGGAGGAGGAGAGAAAACTCCTCATTTCATAAGACTTGCTCAGGTTCCGGATTTTTTAGCATAAGGGGTGGTTTGTTTGTTTGTTTTTGTATGTTTACATCTTCACTATTTCCCTAATTTTGAATAGATTTTCTATTTTTCTTTCTTGCAACCCAGTATTTCAGTATTTGAAATCTGCTTACCCATCCTATCTGTTTTTGAGTCAGGTAACAGATCTAGGTTGCAGTGTTTGGCTAGAGATGATGGCTTAAATTAACCTATCTATATTAAAAGTAATGAATATTAAATTTATTTAATTGTTTTTCATTATCACTATCCTATAATTATCATAAATTACCATTATCTTGCTACTTCTGTAAAAGAAAATTTAAAACGTCTTCATAAATACATAAGCAACGAAATCCATTTTTGAATGCAGTGGGGATATAGTGACAAAGAATGAGGAAAAGACTGAGGTGCTAAATGCCTTCTTTATCTCAGTCTTTAATAGTAAGATCAGTTCTTCCCTGGGTACCCAGCCCCCTGGGCTGAAAGACAAGGGCTGGAAGCAGAATGAAGCCCGTGTAGCCCAAGAAGAAATGGTTGATAACCTGTTGTACCACTTAGGGACATAAAAGTCTATGGCACTGGAAGGGATCCACCTGAGAGTACTGAGCAAGCTGGAAGAAGCACTCACTGAGCTGATTTCACAGAGTCACAGAATCACAGAATGGGTCAGGCTGGAAGGTGCCCAGTGGGTCATTTGGTCTGATCTCCTTGCTCGAGCAGGGCCATGGCACAGGATTGCGTCCAGATGGTACTTGAATCTCTCCAGTGAGGGAGGATCCACAACCACTCTGGACAATCTGTTCCAGTTGGCCACTGCACAGTAAAGAAGTTCTTCCTCATGTTCAGATGGAACTTCCTGTGCATCGGTCTCTGCCCATTCCCTCTTGTCTTATTGCTTGACACAACCAAGAAGAGGCTAGCTCCGTCTTCTTGGCACTCTCCCTTCAGATCCTTATAGACATTGATGAGGTCCCCTCTCAGTCACCTCTTCATGAGGCTGAACAGCCCAGCTCCCTCAGCCTTTCCTCATAAGAGAGATGCTCCTGTCCCTTAATCATCTCTGTAGCACTCTGCTGGAGCTGCTTCAGAAGCTCTGTATCTCTGATACTGAGGAACCCAGAACTGAACCCAGCACTTCAGATGTGGCCTCACCAGGCCTAAGTAGAGGGGCAGGATCACCTCCCTCAACCTGCTGGCAATGGTCTTCCTAATGCAGGAAGGATGCCATTGACCTTGTTGGCCCCAAGGACACAGACACCTTGTTAGAAGGACACTGAGGTCTTTTTCCACAGAGCTGCTTTCTAGGTCAATCGCCAGCCTGTGCTGGTGCATGGGATTTGTTTTCTGCAGGCGCAGGACCCTGCATTTACCCTTGTTGAACTACAGGCTGTTCATATCTCCAGACTGCTGAAGTCCCTCTGAAGAGCTACACAGCCATCTGGGGTATTGGCCGCTGCTCCCAGCTTTGTGTCGTCAGTGAACTTGCTGGGAGGCATTTAAACCCTTCTTCCAAGTAATTGATAACTAAGTTAAGCAATACTAGGCCCAGTATTGAAGTCTTAGTGATCCTACTAGTGACAGGCCTTGAAATAGATGCTGTGATTATGACCCTTGAGAATCTGCTGTTCAGCCAGCTCACAATCCACCTCACTGGCCACTCAGCCAGTCCACACTTCCAGAGTAAATGCTTTCAATCTTTTTCTAGAAGTCTTAGCTAAATGGGAAGGTCCAGGTGACTAGAAGTTAGTAAATGTGGTGCTGATTAACACCACCAAGGAAGATATAAGGAACTGCAGAGCTGTCAGCCTGACCTTGGTGCTAGGAAGGTCATGGAGCTGATCATCTTTTGTGCCATCATGCAGCACTTGCAGTACAAAGAGGGAATTGAGCCCAGTCAGATTTACAAAGGGCAGGTTCTGCTTGATCAACCTGATCTCCTTCTATGAAAAAATGACCTGACCTTTCTGGATGAGGGCAAAGATGTGGATGTTGCTAACCTAAAATTTTGTAAAGTTTTTGACACCATTTCCCAAGGCATCCTCCTGGAGAAACTGGCTATTCACAGCTTGGACAGGAGTGCCCTTGGCTGGACGAAAAACTGGCTGGATGGCCAAGCTGAACTAGTGATAGTGAATGGAACCCAGCTGGTGGCCAGTCACAAGTGTTCCTCAGGACTCAGTATTGTGGCCAGTCCTGTTTAATATCTTTATCAATTATTTGGACAAAAGGATTTAGTGCACGCTCCGTAAGTTTGCAGACATCAAGCTGAGTGGGAGTGCTGATCTATTTGAGAAAAGGAAGACCCTGTCCAGAGGGATCTGGACAGGATGGATCAATGGGCTGAGATCTGTTGCAGGGTGTTCAAACATGGTGAAGTGCTGGGTCCTGCACTTGGTCACAACAAACCCATGGAATGCTGCAGTGCATGACTCTGGACAGCCCAAGTCCTGCTAGTTGTATGTGTCATAGGAGTACTGAGAAAGACACAGTAAATCAAACTGGAAAAGCTTTGGCTTGATGTATATCCAGGGGACCTATTTTGCCCTCAAAACTGAAACAAACTCTTGGTGAATTTATATTTCTGTAACCTGTATTTTTAAAACTCATACCTTTAGAAACACATCTTCCCAGGGCTGAAAACTGCTGTTGCAACAAACTAAACTTACATATTATACAGTGACAGCCAAAAAGTTATGTTTGCAAGATCTTAAAAGTTCAGCTATGGTTAGATAAACCTCAAGAGAAAAATAAAGAAAAAGGAAAAAGCAATTTGAACATTTTGAGGGGGGAATAATGTCTCAGAATTTATTCTAATTCATACTTTAAAGTGGTTGAAGTGTTATATTTTAAAAACAGATATTTATACTTATTTAACAACTAGAGCAATAACAGATTTATTAGTAACATTCTCATTGAATATGTTATACCATTCATCCACCTCTGCTATATCTGTGTAGTAAATAAAAAATAACTCTATCTCTGCTTTCCGTATATTATCTTGTCATTCATCATAACTAATGTATTTTAATCAAAGTTGTCTTTATTAAAAAAAAAAAAAAACACTGATTGAATGAATATTTCATTTTGAAAAGGACCTTAGAATTTCCGTAGTACAGCATTCTACTCAAAGCAGCACCAACTATTAATTAAGTTCATGTTGCCCAGTTTAATGTTTTTGAGACTTGAAAACTTCCCAGGACAGAGAATTACCACTCTTCAAGGCAACCTGTTCCAAGGCTCAACTATTTTTTTTTGTGGATTTTTTGTTTTTTTTTTTTTTTTTACTTAGGTCAGAAACCCTCTTGTCTCACCTTATGATCCTTTTTCCTCAACTGGTATTCTATTCAATTGTAATACATAAATAAATTATAGTGATGGAAGTTAAAGAGATGCCTGTGGTAGCTGAGAAAGGAGTTATAAAAATGGAAACAAATATCAGGGATGAGTTAATGAACAAAATGATCTAAAGGTAACCATGTCTACTGCACTCTTTTAATGCTAAAATTTTGCAAATAACTCATGAAATAGTTTAATTGTATAAGCATAAATTCATATGACATCCATAGGATATATTAAGTAGATCATGCCCTTTTACTCAGTTGCATTTATTAAAATGTCAGTAAAATAAATCATTAGGCTAATGTTAATTAATGATTAAGTAAAAAAAAATTAGCCTGGCAGGTGACCAGTTTATCTGCTTAAGGTGAAAATCAGCTTAATTTCTGTCTTAAGTCTTTCATGTTATTAGATTATAAATAGAATTTTAACTAAGTATATCAAAATTGTTAAGTTTCATTACTGAATCTTAATAGCTATAGTCTGTATTTGATCTCTATGCAAAATAAAAGTAAATTCTATGCATAGAATAGTAATGACTTGAGCTGAATGAAAATATAATAAAGGGTGAGTTGAGACTTCATATGTAGGAGAGAAGGACAAAATTAAATAAAACTACTCATCTGCAAAACTTTCAGGATTATATAATATAACCATAAATATGATTTAAGTATTAATTTGCAGAAAGGAAGAGAAATGAGCAAATAATTTTTCTCAAAATGCTGTCCTGGTAGAAGAAAGCTTCCCCCCTCCCTCTGCAGCATTAAACACCCACGGAACACAATCAAGAAGTGAGGGCATAACTTGTGCCTTGTATTAGCACTTTCCCTTTTCTCAATAATACTGAAAACTGAGCTAATCAGAGAATCAGAATACGGAAAATTTGAAAATATAGCAATCAAAGGCACCTCTGTTCATGCTTGTTACTGTCATTAGTATCCCTTGCAGTTTTTAGATGCTGATGGGTATTGTTCCAGGAAAAGCTCTTGCCAGTTGTTTTATTGCAGAGTATAGATTACTGAGGAGAGTTTATACACCTAGAGACGGGTGGTTAGAGGACAATTGTCATTTCTCATATCTGTGTTGGCTAGACAGTTCACAGTAAATTGCTACCCTAAAATGAGCCTTTCAGAGTCAGAGTTGATGATTTTTTGCATCCTTACATAATTCCGCCTGTAAAGAGATGATTGTTACTGTTTCATCTTATCTTTTGTAGAACAAAGGCCTAGAGCTTCCAGAACCTGTATTCTAATTGAAAATGTGATTTTGGAGTATGGTAACTTGTGTAAAAACAGCCAATTTCCGGCAGTTCTACTTGGATATAGCATGAGAATAGCCACTGATTTATGGCTGTAACTGGTATCACTGGCTTGGATAGTTTGTGGCAGGGGTTTTGTTGTGTATTTCAGCAGCACAGAAACGGATTGTTTCAGTCCTGTAGATGTCTTCTATATGTCCCAGTTTCTTAGCTGTCGACTCATCAGGAATGAGCTCTTTATGCTGTACCAGTCAGTTGTAGCCATACTTTCAGATTAATAAATTAAAGGATATCAATTCCAAGTAGTCAGTAAGAAGTAGAATTCAGATTACTTGCATTTTTCAGAGAATTCTTGTGTTCTGTATTTGTGCATTAAATGGGTTGTCAAAATTTCCTAAAAGTAGTTCTTTTTTTCCCCTCCCTTTGCTGTCTTCTTGCCTCTATGACCTACCAGTGATCAGGGTTAATTTTGTTTAATTTCTTTCTTTGTTCTCTTTAATCGTAGCATACGGTGTGGGTCTTAAATCATCAAGTTCTGAGCCAGTGGCACAAGAGATAATTTTAAACGATGCTTGTCAGTAGAGTAAAAGTTATATTCAAAGATATTCTTCAATCTTTAATAAATCTTTTTACATATCATGTTTTGTTAAAATTTACCTAAATATCTCTCCCCCATGGATTTGTATGTTTAATTTCAACAAGTAGGAACTACAAGATATTACATAAAATGTATGCAATATTCAAGAACACAGGGAGAAAGGGTTTTCAGCTTGCAAGGTGACCTGAAAGGAATTCAAAATTCCTTGGTTTTACGAAACTATCTTTTAATTCTCACCTGAGAATATTTGGAAAAAAAAAAATTTATCTCCCAGATAATATTTTTATTCTTTAACCAGAGAAGATTTTTCTGGGCTGTGAATGTAATCTAGTGTACTGGTGCAAAGACAAATTCTTCTTTGTCTAATTATTTTGTGTGTCTCAGTTATCTTTTGCTGACAGTTCTATTTCTGCAGAATTGCTCTTTTTCACTTCCAGTAGAGGGAGCACAGACCATTGGATTTTACTAGACAAAATAAATAAAAATAACAGCTGGATTTTATATTCTAAACACATTTTTATTTCATTAATCAGCAAAGAGTAGTTAATATTAAATAATCAAGATTTTAAAGCTGTTTATTTATTATGGTCATTCTGAAAATACTAGTGTGTCACTTTTATGAAATTTTAAGGTGAGGTGCCTGCAAGTAATTGTTTTATAAGGAAAAAAAAATTATTGCCTGACATTAGTAATCTGATGGAGTTCTTATAAGCAGTCCTTTAAAATCAATTTGAACATAATCCAGAATCAGTCCTTACCTACTTAACCTTTAAAATATGCAATAATTTTACTCAAAGAAGATAATCAGAATAAAGAGAAATTAGGTATTGTAATTAATATTTGTCATAGTGGTTTTCCTACTAAAGTTTTTTCAGTGAAAAAATATTTCTGGTTTTAACATGTTGAATTTATATTTTTGTGGGAACCACAATTTTTGAGTAACTTAGAAATTAGTTCTTAAATTACAATATACTTGAAAATAACATTCTCTTTTTCCTCCTGTATTTTCATAGCTTGTATTGCAATGAACTTTTATCACTCCTTTGTATTACAAGCTGTCAAACAGCAGGGTGTCTTATTTCATTGACACTTAGACAGCTGCATTTTATGTTTTGATTTTTTCTATATGTTCTTGCTCTATCAGGCTTTAATCTTTCAATCAGGCAAACATTCCAAACAAAACAGTTTTAGTAGGAGTTACAGCTACTTGGACGTTCTCAAGACATATAATTTCTGTAATATTTAATATTTTCTAGCATTATAGCAATAGACCAATGCAGGTTACTTGATTGCTGGTGGATATTTTTTTTTACTAGTAATTAATCACTGCCAACTCCCTGAATAGTCGATAAAAGTTATGTTAGGTATGGCTCCAACTCCCAAGTCACCCTCTCCTTGTTAAAAGTTAATGGCAATCAATCATAGATTATGACTTAATTTCACATAAAGGATCTGTTTGGTAGTTGCTGGTTGTTTATGTTTGGTTGTTTGGTGGGTTTTTTTTGTAAATATGGGCTGTAAAGCATAAACATATATTAATTTCAAGGTAATTGGCTTATCAACAAACATTTAATAAGCAATAATTCTGTGATTTTGAGGGTAAATAATTTGAAAATTGGTCTTCTGGGGGATTCTGAGCATAGCCTAATATAGTTTGCTTCTGCTCTATTTCTTTTAAAGAAACCTGTCTTTTGCCGTTTCTTTCTTGTACAAAAAATAACCCCTAACACAAACACCACAGGTAGATTTCTTCTTAGTATCTATTGACACAGGTATGCAATTTTATATATGTCTCTATACTTTTATTTCTCTATAGCACTTAAGAAAGTAATTTACTGTGGCTTCTGGGTCAAACTTGAAATTAGCACACAAAACTCAACTTCTTGTATATACTTGTTTAAAACCAAAGGATGATGTTGTCATAGCTGAACTATTTAACTCTCAACATTATTATTGCTCTTGCTGCCCAAAATCTCACCTAAATCTTTTTTTTAAGTCTGGCTGCTAGCCTTTGATTTGTGTCTTCTTTGCTTTTGTTTATAAGAGTAGGAAATGGTATCTAAGTAGACAGCAACACTCAACTTCGCCTATTTCTGTCCCAGTTTATTTTTCCAGAAAAATGCGATGAAAGCATTGGCATTTATTTCTAACAAAATATTCTCTAATATTTCTAGGGGTCTGGGGATTTGTTTCCTGCCCTGTGGACACCCACTGTACTGTGGGCTTGAGCACACACAGAGGGCACCCAGTAATTAAAATTATACCCTTGAAATTTTTCTCAGTGTGGGAAAATGATCCTTTCACCTTCTAGGGCTAGCTTTTCCCATAATGTCTGACTACAATTTCAGCACATTCCACTGGTTTTAAGCTGTACTTTGAAATCTCATTGAGGACTAAAACTCAGAATATCTATGTATCGATGAAAATGTGTGTACATTTATAAGTATTTAAAAGTTAGCACTACAACTGCAAGTTATTTTAAATGTTCTACTTTCTTTAAAAGTATTCTGATGTTACATAAACAAGTAACAGCTATAGAGACTTATATTTTCTAGATAAATTTCATCATAGATACTTAAACAACAGAAGTAATTAGGGATCGAATACTCTATATTATCAGGTCGGAATGCATTTACTTAAAAAATGTTTCATTTAAAACAGCCATGGAAAACTGGTGTCTCATTTATATTCCCAATAAAATGGTTTTATAGTTTTCATTTTGATTCAATTTATTATTTTTTTAATTACATTAGAAGATTAAAGATTTCTGAGTGAAAATTTTTTTCTATCCAAAGCAAAATATTGTTCCTACTGTAAACACTTGCTAGAAAAGATAGAATTCTTTAGTTCACATATCTGTAATGATAAAAGATAATCCTTTCTCCTCAAAGTTGAAGTTTGAGGGGAGGGAGGGGGGAAATAGAAAAACCACCAAAACCAAGTAATTCAAGTGGGAAAGCATTATCCTCATTTTTCTGGTGAAGACCTGGAGCATAGTTTTCAATTAGTTTGTGTACTGAGAGGTCTAGAGGATGAAATAAGGTTGACATTTGAAAGACTGAGGGAAATTTCTTTATGTACTCTTCTGGAGTGGAAATAATACTCTGAGGATACAGACAAATGCTTGTAAAAACGCAGCAGCAGATTTCTCACTCTGTTTTCCTGTAACAAAAACAGAAGAAAAAAAAAAATTAATGTGCCTTTTAAAATGGACTTATTAAATAATCATTAATTTCTTAAGAAATACTAAAAAACTCTCATCAGATCACCACTGTTCCATAGATGAAACAATATTTTACAGTATTAAGAGCATATTTTAAAGAGATTTTCTATTTTTTCCTTTTTTTTTTTTTTACAATACTGCTTTTTGACAATTCCTGTACTGATATGTTTCATGTAATGATTCCCAAACTATGATGTTGTCATCCTAAGATTTCCTGTTAAATAGCTGTATTCCACTTTTACATTTCTGTTGTTTCTAGCTAACACTGCTTCACTTTCTTTTTTCTTATTTTTCTGCTGTTTCAAGAGCAATTACCTAGAATTTTTTGCCTCTTCCAACTGAAAAATTTCTTCCCCGCCTACCAGTCTAATTTCTCCGAATAAACAAGAAACAGTCAACTGGTCCCAAACAAAATTTTTTTTCTAGTGTTTTTGTTAATAAAAGATATTCCTTTTCTGTGAAAAGCATTAAAATGAAGTTCAGCAGAAGAGCCTTCATTGTCAGAGACATTGCACAAGAGTCAGAAACACCTCAGCATCAGTTTGAGGCATTTTGTGGGTCTCTCAGATGGGTGACAAGCACATAGCTCATTATATCACGTTTCTCCTAACTTTTGCCACATTTGCTTTTCTAGAATGGCAAATCTAAGTCCTCGAATTCATGATGAACCTGAGGCCTGTAGAAATCCAACTATAATCAAGTAATTTCCATTACATATCCTCAGAAAAAGACAATCAATGGTAGTTAAATATAGAAGAAATTGGTAACTCCAGCTCCTATAATAATCTTCATTATGAATGAGTTTTAAAATGCTTATACTGTTCTTGTCACCGACTGAGGGTTTGACTATTGATCTTAGAAAACTTAGAATCATAGAATGGTTTGGCTTGGAAGGGACCTTCAAGATCATTTAACTCCACCCCTGTCCCCAGTGTGGGAAGGAACACATGACACATTTTTTCTGTACTTGTTCTGCACCTGTCAGAGGATAACTAGAGAGTTGATGGATTTCTGCAATTTTCCTTTTTATTTTGAGAGTCATTAAAGAACTGAACAAGAGCCACTCTAGTCTCAGAAATCTCTTCCTCTCCATCTATTATAAAATATAACAGTGTGTTTGCAAGGTGAGTTTGAGAGCAAGCTTACTGAAATGAGAATAAGCTTTTTTTTTCCACCATTAATGTCAGCATACCTTGCTTTGACTCTAAATTGAAGTTTCTCTCTAACTGAGATTTAAATTTTATAGACAGAGACCTCTATTTCTTCTAACATACTGAATTAAAGTCTAATTAAAGAGTTCACTGCTATTACTCTTTTTTTTACTAAAATCCTTTTATATTTTCTTGTAGGTTCATCAAGACTGCTATATGACTGCAAGTGGTCCAGCAAGGCATCACCTAACTCCCTTAATATAATGGCATTTATACCATACTGACCTATAGACTTACATATGCAAAAATTTTCCTGATACTTTCTAATCTACTTTTCTCAACAGTTATATTGACCTTGTGTTCATTAATTACTAATTCTCAAAAAAATTTAATCTTTTCCTGAAAGGACTTTAAAAAAAATAGGGTAGAAGTTTAGTTATTTTACAATTATCAACTGAGTTGCTTGCACTGAATGCTATACTATATGAATACTATACTTGTTATCTCTGCTTCCTTCCTTGCTTCCCAAACTTATCTTCTGATCTTTTAGTGAGCACTCCCTTGTTTTTTTGTTTGTTTGTTTTTAATTTCCTGGGCAAGCATTAATTTAGGGAATTATCATAGAACATGATCTTCAGAAATGAGAGCATGGACTTAGTAAAAATTATAAAAAAATCCTTGATAAAACATTTATTTTGTGCACCTCAAATTTGCAAATACATAGAAACAATGAAACATCAGCAACCAGCTGTGCCTATAAATTAATGGGATAGGATGAAGCACACTGTTAACATTTTTCTGGGACAAATTTGGCCAACCTTAAAGAGCATACATGTTCAATGTGAATAAGGTTTGCAAAATATATCTCAAGTGGATTATGGCTCTACCTAATCTATGATTGCTTTATCCCCACCGCCAGTACTTGTCCTCTTTTTGCCTCCTCCCATGTTTCTTTGTAGAAATCTAGGCAGACTACTAAAAGTCTACTGCACATCCACTGCACAAAGTTGTAGCGTCACAGAAGCAAACTGAAAAACTGGTAATTTATTTGCTGCTCTTTAGTTTCTTCTGTTGCTCTGCATTGCAGCTTTTCAGAAGGATGATTCATATACTAGACCCATGTTCACCTTGCCTGAAGTACTCAGCTCTTCGGGTGTTTTTCAGAATAGGATTTTTTGTTTCATTCTCATGCACACTTTTACCCTTGCAGTGACAAGATAGAGGGGTTTTATTTTGATGGCTACCTGTGCAACCGTCTATGACTGTAGATAACTATTTTTTTTTTCAGTCTTCTCTATGGGCTGCAGTCTGGTTTACATGGATGAAAGAGATGATTGCCCAAAGTGTTTTTATATCAGCAAAGCATTGATGCACTTGTCTCTTTCATATATATCTCACTGTGTATATAATCATAACAAACCTTTATTTTCACCTCCTTAGACTGTTTGGAGTCTGCTCCAAAACGGAATTCCTTATCAGTCGTGGGAAATCACACTTCTCTTTTAAAATAATGCTTAAAATCAGCAAATGGAGAGTTGAAGCCTTCAGGAACATATGTGTATATTTATACATTCTTGCTCTACTGAGTGAACGTTGTTGACAGATCTGACAGCACTTCCTGAGAGTTGCTGGAGTAATAGTAAACAAGATGGCTGGAACTTGTATACTATAGTGGTTTTAAGTTGTAACTAGAATAATAAAATATGTCTCCTTATTTTTATATAATTTGGACTATTTCAATGAAACAAGGAGTTATTTTAAATGCCCATACTATTTAGATACTATCTAAATCTAACACTATTACATTTTCCCCAGTGATGAGCAGAGACATCTTCAACCAGATCACATTGTGCAAAGATCCATCCAACCTGACCTTTAACAGTTCCAGTGATGGGGCATCCACAACTTCTCAGGGCAACATTTTCGAGGACCTCACCACCACCATAAGGAAGAATTTCTTCCTAATACCTAATCTAAACCTACCCTGTCTTGGTATAAAACTGTTGACCCTTGTGCTGTCACTACAGACCTTAGTAAAAAGTCTTGCCATCTATCTTATAAAAAAGAAAAAAAAAAATTAAAAAATCACAACACAGAACATAACAAGGTTTATTGCAAGTTTTACCAAAGCAATCTACACTACAAGAGTGAAAGAAAAAATTACATTAAATGGTAGGTAAAGATACTTTTCAGTGTCAGAGAGCAGAAAAGTGATAACAGCTGCCAAAATGTAATAGTCACAAATGCAGAAAAGAATCTCTACTTATGTGATGTTCCTTCCTTTTGCATCTATGGGATAATTCCTATTTTCACTGGATCTCAAGAGTTGCAAAAAATTTATAATAAAAATTGTCTTTAAAAATAAATAAATTAGCCACATTTCTAAAATTAGTTATGTCTAAATTTTTCCCCTCTTTACGTTAATCTCAGCAGAAATCTTATCATTTTCCTATCTATTATATTGCAAAACTTTATTCCTGAGACTTACAGACTGAGCCAGGCATCCTAAATTCTAATATCTCTCTCAAGCACATAAAGAAGCAAATAAATCAATAAAAATATTTCCTTTGTCTAATCTAAACATTATCCAGACTAATTTCTCAGCAAACCCTAATGATATTGCTTATTCTGAATCCTAATGCAAGTATATCACAGGCCTCTTAAATATTCTTGGTATGCTGTTTTTAGCACTGGATAATTTTATAAAATGGAAGAGTAATTTGTGTTCAGAATGGAGTATCTTAAACCTATCAGTGCACCCCATAATACAGAAAGAGTGAGATCTCTCACACTTTTGTTGACTCCTGATTTCCTGAAAGGGAAAACTTTTTAACTCTTTGCTGATTTCATTTTGTTTAGAATAGTAGTATTATAGATGCCATACAATTTTATTTTGTATTACAGGAAAAATAATTGTAGATGGCTGTGAGAGACCAATTAATGGCTCAAACAATCTACTTATGTGCACACCCATCAGAGGAAGCTAAAGCTGGGTGTTGAACAAGATAAGGGAAGAGGCTGATAAGAGACAAATTCTGGGACTTTTTTTTGTCCTGCCAATGTCCTCCCTTACATAATGGCTCAGCTGTGAAAACTCACCTCCAGGGAAGCACTGGGACATTCACAGGTGGTCTGAAGGTATTCATCCCTTCTGACGGGGCAGAGTTGACTCAGCTGTGCTGAGATGAGGGACAACTGTGTCATCCATACAATTACATCATTCAGTGTGAAACTCCCCGCCCCAGAGGAGTTAGCTGGGTCTTCCCACCTCAAACTGAGAGCATATAGAGCATGGAACTTATGTTTTGTGGGTTTCTTCCACTTTTGATAGATCAAGACTGTAACCATCACTTTCATCGACAGACACTGAATTTGCAAAAGGCAAGTCTTGTCATGGGATCCAATGGATGGCAACTGTATGTTTCTGCTCTTATTCCTTTTGTTTTTTTTTCTATTTCTTTTTATCTCTCTCTGTCTCACATTTACTGTTAAATAAAACTCTGTTCTATTAACTTTGGCATATGGTCTTGTTTGCACCTTAGTTTGGGCAGAAGCATCTCTCTAATAATTTTAATAACTGGATGTTAATAATGGCAAAATGGAAAACTCCCCTTGAGGAGAGTCTTAGGAGATGAATACATTTGTAGTACTTTGGTCAAGCTAGATTATACTGGTGTCTATTACACATTTGTCTATTACACATTTCAGAGGAAATTAGTATGATACCATGTAAATATAGTTCCAACTAACAGACACTGCAATGGAATTACTCACAAGATTAGTTTTCAGCTTGACTAAATTAAGTCAACTTCATGTAAATAAAATGGAATTTTTTAGTAAACAAACCAATGAACGAGGATGAGGAAGTGAAATCACCATTTTTTTCTCTTCAGACAATTCATTGTGGAGACCTATTAAACTGAGTCACTTAATCAATTGGATAACAAATTAAAGTCAAGCCCTGCAATTTAGTGGCAATAATGTTTGGTGATTTATAGTTATGTAATTATGTAAATGCACACAGAAACACACATTGGCTCTCACATACAAAAACTATTTAAAAAACAAAACAAAACATTCAATGCTGAGTTGTCCCTATATGGAAGATAACTAACAGTTGCTCAGTCCCCCACCCTTGGTGGAATGGGAGACAGAATCAGGAAAAAGTGAGATTACCTTGTTGTTGAGATAAACACAGTTTAATAAGTGAAGAGAAAGGATAGAAAACAACATCGAGTGATTCAGAGATTAAACAAAAGCTCACCACCTCCCACCAGCAGACCATGCCCAGCCAGTCTCCGAGCAACAGCTAGCTTGGATCCCAACACACATTACACACCAATTTTACTGCTCAGCATGGTGTCATGTGGCATTATGGCACATCTCTTTGGTTAGCTGGGGTCTGCTGTCCCAGCTGTGTTTCCTCCTAACTCCCTGTGTATCTTCAGCCCACTCATGGTGGGCAGACTGGGGAAAAAGAAGACTTTCATGCTGTGTAAGCACTTCTCAGCAACAGTAACACTGGTGCATGAACCCTGTTTTAGTCACACATCCAAAACACACCCCCAGATCAGCTTCTATAGAGAAAATTGATTTAATCCCACTTGGACCTAGTAGGAAGTATCTGCTGTCAATAATGGGTGCTCAATTTAAGATGACATTTTAAAGTATCTGAATTTAGGTATCTGCTTTTTGATTGAAGAGGAGAAGCATATTTAATCTTGGTTATGGGTAAAAATATTACTGAAAATCATGTATTTATTTTATTGTTTGGAAAATGGCATCTACTCTGGCTTCCTCCTAGCATAGTGGGATTAATTTAGAATTAGTGGGCAGATAGTCCATAGTAGAATGACACAGTGTTTGCACTCACAGTACTGGGGCAGGATTGTTTGGATGCGCCCTGATATGAGCTGGTTTGAGCTTGTTTAGCTGTAATTACAAATCTCTAGCAGTCAGATAAGTATTTTTAAAATTTGTTTTAGTTGAAATCTAGTTTATTAAAAAACCAAGTAGTTATCTTCTGTCAGCTGAGCTGCCCATGACTCCAGAATAAAATGTAGCATGGGAGAATGGAAATACAGGGAAAATATTAGATGTTCCAGGCTAAAGAAATGCAACTTAGTGTTGCTTGGGTAAAACCAGTTTTAGAAATGGGAGTGTAAAAAAAAATTATTTGGAAAATGTGAAATGGTGTGTACTGTTTTCAGATAACATTAAAATAAACCCCTAAAGTCTCAAAACTGAGGAGAAGGAAACCAACATGCCTCACTGATGGAGAGGCAGAAGAAGCTCCTACCATGAGCACCGCCTGTCAAAAACTACAGGATTCTAATGACTGACTTCATTCCTCTGACTGAAATCAACAGCCTTATGATCTTGAGGAAAGCTGGAAATTCAAGCATAACACCAGGAAAGGCATAGATGGCATAAAGATATTCTTCTATAGAAGAGTTTTAAATTTGTTATTAACAAAATAATAATTTGAACAATTCAGCTACTAAATTTTAATCAATAATAAAGTTGTGCCTTCCCTAATCAAGTGTGTTCCACTTTTGTACGTGAAATAATTTTGAGCATAAGAAATTATGTAAGTATCCATGGTAGAAATATACATAAAATTCAGCTCTTTACTGCAGCATTCAGTTGCCTATACCACAAAAATATATTGTTTTGTTTTTTTCTACATTTGCTTTTTGTCATTTCACTTACTGAATAACTTCATTTTCTGCAAGTTTGTTTTTGTGGGGTTTTTTAAGAAACTTTCAGAAAATATCATCATGTACTCAGCTCCTAGAAACTTGACAGCAATTTCATTTTTTGGGAAGAGTCTCTTCTGAGCGCGAAATTAAAGCTAGGTTCTGGCAGAGAAGTCATTCCATGAATGTCACGACTGACAATTCTGAGTTTCTTTTGGATTAGTGTTCTTGAACTGATTGAATTATCAGGGTTATATTGAGAAGTGATGTTATCAGCATGAAGAAAATATCTTGTAGTAGTGAGAGATTTGATGACAACAGGCACACACTTGACAGAATAAATCCATCAGTGATGCTATCTGTTCTCTACCTGGCCATATACTTGTATTAAATATATAGCACTGTATTTATACTTGAGGCCTCTGTAAATCCATCAACTTTCCTTGGAATATTAACATATTTACTAGGGAGGGGCCTTACTGACAAGTTGTTTAAATGCAAGCTAGTTCTTCCAGGTTTCTGTAAGGCTGTTGGAAATAAACAGGCATGATTCTTTCTTTTAAATTCAGTTTATCCTAATGTAGTGACCTGAAAAGTTGAAATAGAAGCATGCTAAGATGTACAGTCTGCTCCTGTCCAGGCTGCTGGTTTACCTGCCAAAGATTGCATTATTCTCTATCTGAGTCAGGTACTGACAAAAGACATTCAAAGTCTTTCTGTTTTCACAGAAATTTGCTGAGAAACTGTAGTGCTTTGAAGCCATAGGACTGTAGAATAATTCAGGTAGTAAGGCACCTCAGAACTTTTCTAACTCTGCTCTAGACAGGGGCAGTTTTGAGGTCAGACCAGGTTACACTTTGTCCAGTTAAGTGACGAAAACCTCCAAGGACAAAGACAGCATAATTTCTTAAGGCATCATTTTCCACTGCTAGGCACTCCTCAGGTGGGAAAAGCTTTCAGATCCAAGTCTGTTGTGTGCCTGCTTAGGCCCATTATCTCTCATATTCCAACTACACACTGCTGTGAAGGAACAGCCTCTGTCTCTGATGCGAGGCGTTCCTGCTGTTAGGTTCCCCCAAAATTTGCCTCTTCTCCAGGCTAACCAAGTTCTATTCCCTCAGGCTCCCCTAATACTACACAAATACTACTCCACAGCAAATACTATTGTTCCAAGCATCCCAGAAGCCTTCTCCTGAATTGGTCCCAGTGTGGATCTGTCCTTCTTGCCTTGGGGGTACATTTAGATCCAACACTAAGGTCAGTCTTGTATGCTTTCACATAACTATTACACAGTGCAGAAATGCTTTGTGACTTCCAAGTTTTAAACAGTTTTACCTACACAAAAATTCATGCATTCAAGCTCACTGGTCTTGAATTAATTTTATTCTGAGATTTCTGTTCACATCTGAATCTCAAAGTAAAATTTAGGAGATGTAAGCCCCAGCAGATTAAACCCCTCTGCATAACAAATCATCTGGTTTTTCAGCAGCTGTACACAGCAATGAAGTTTTTTTCATTCCTTCATTTAGGTCTACCAGCTGTATTTCCAATATTTGACTTTTAAAATTCCAAATACCATCATTTACTTCCCCAAATTTCCTTTGCAAATAAAAGGGACAGGATAAATTTTCTAATTATATTTAACATTTCATATTAGAATATTTACTAACACAGATGGCTTCTTTTAGCATATGGTTCATTTATTTGGTATTACTAGTACATTGAAAATATATTAATTACCCATGGTCAGTAGGCATTTTAATTACTCAGACTTCATTTAGTCAGTCACATTTTATTCACACATTTTTTGTGACTGTTCTTTAAATAGAAAAACAGATAATTTTTTTTTTCCTTTCCCCGTCTCCTTGCATGCAGTATGCAATGTGTGTGTGTGAATATCATGCTATTACAAGACAGGGGATATTACAGATGTAAATATTTGTCTATATGTACACCCTTTGGGAAGTTCAGTGCTTGAAGAGCTCTTTGATAGGACTACAGAGTACTGTAAATGGCAATTTTGCAGAACTTGTCCTTTCAGAGAGAATCCTGAGAAATCAGATTTATTGTGCCCAGAATTTTTCTGTCATGATTAAATGAAAGACATGAGTTAGGGAAAAAAAAAAAAAAAACAAAAGATAAGCATGTGCATGTATTTGCTGCATTTCTTTACAGCAACAAGAGAGTCCTCCTGGAAATTGAATAGGCATGTAGTGGTTGATGAATGACCACTGTGTTTCACTGAGAGATAAACACTGAAGGCAGGGGTACCCTGCCTTCTTCATGGTATGTGTTTTCTTCTTTTAAATACATGTACTATGGCTTCAAATGCTCTATTAAAGCCAGGTATGAAAATGTTACTTTTTGGGATGATTTTTTTTTTTTTTTTCTGGGTGCTTTCATAACAGAAACAAAGTCATATACTTAGACATGAATATAAAGCTTCCATTCAAATTAACCCTTGTCCTTCTAAAATTAATGGTATATGTATTTGACAATATTTTGAATCATATTTTCTCTGAGAGGGAATTCTAGAGAAGGGTTATAAATCCTTTTATTTACAGTTAACTTGTTGGTCAAGGACTTTGAGAAGCTCTGGAGCAGACCACATAAACAGTTTTACTGAAAATAGTTTTCAGTGAATTATTGCTAATAGTCACAGAGTAAAATTATGTAACCTTCTAAGGCTAAGCAATACAACAAGCAGCTTGACTGTTAGTCCAATTTGGTTTGATTTCTTTGGGGACATGAGTCTTACAGCCATCTTTGATTTCTGGACACACCACACAAATCATGACTTTCATTCTTAGCTTTCAGATATACGCAGAGCTCAGCTGTGTGTATTTGCAGCAGAAGTCTTACAAATCTATCATTTGTTTTCAAAGTCAAGTTATACATATGAAACAGTATTAGTCTTTGAATCTGATACTTATTGTTATGCAATTTACATAGTTTATTGTTCAAGATATTCTGTTCACAGAGATTGGTTACATTAAAATGCAAACTTGTGCTTGTTTCCTGTGTATTTAACAGTTTTGATCACTGACAGTTGGCAATTTTTTGCACTGACAGTATTTTAGTTTAGAAAACAGATATGTGACTAATCCTGATTTTAGACAAGACTTTCATACAATTTTCTGTGGAAATCCTAAAACTGAAAAGGACTTCTCCACAAGTCTTCTGCTGAAGGCTAAGTGAGATTGCCTCAAGAATCCAGGAGTTAAATTTTCTGGTGTAATCACATTGTGTATTGGTTATGCAGTGAATGACAGACTCAAGACAGAAGAGAGTGTATCTCTGAGCCTTGGCAATGATGCAGGCATCACAGAGATGAAGAGACAGAGATCAAGATGGGAATAGTGAGGTAACCTGAGAATCAGGTGAAAGATATGAAAAAAACTGAATGTTCAGCTACCAAAATAATGGCAACCCTAGAGAAACTAGGTAAATGAGGAACCCTAGAATCAAATCTGAATTAGGTTTTTGAGGCTAAAATTTTCTGAAGTAACTCATTAAATAAAAGCATCAGTAGATTTTTTTCTCATATTTTGGCTAAGGAACCACTTGAAGCAAACAGAAAAAATACACAACCCTCTGGGTTGTGGATAATAAAGATTTTTTTCTGTCAGAGTCCTGAGTGCATCAAGAGGCTTTAGCTGACCTGATCAGCCTATAACTGTGTTTTTCCACAATTCTTTGCAACTTTTTCCCCAAGGTTGAGCAGCTTGTTTCAAGAGCCAGCTATGACAGAGTGAAGTCATGTGACCTTGTACCAGACATCTATAAATAAAGACTATCCAGAAAGTGAGAAGTAGAAAGTCATATACTGCCAGAGAGCTGTCAAATGCTTCACCTGGGCCCCTGTGTGTGCAAATTCTGCCTATTGATCCACACATTGCATTGAGACTCAGTCCTTGTCTGCGCTACATCAGAGGTGTGCTGTGTTTGAGCCTTATTCCTTGCTGATCTCAGCACTGCCATGATGGTTTGAATTTCCAGCTTGTCTTCAGGTCTCCTGTGGATTTACCTGGTGATTGCTGGGCATTCAGCTGTCCCCAGTCACCATTGCCATTCCTGCCCTGGTACCCAGACTTCACTATTTCAAAACGTCTTGAATTCTAAACTGAGCAAGCATCATAGAGTATCTCTCTCAGTCTTTGCAGGAAATACCTGAGGGCTTTGATGGGAGATATTTTGTTTTGTGGTTTTAATTTATTCTATTTATAAATATGAGGAAAAGAAAATTGGCAGGCATAAGAAGCCACCACACAATATATAAAAATGCATATCACATTAAGTTCTGCTGCTTCCATTGGCTATTACATGCAAATGAAATTTTAAGAAATAATAAAATGTAATAATCGCATAATGAGAGATGCTTGAAGTATGCTTTCAATCTATCCCTGAAATTCGAGCTCCATTTAGTCTTTTAATCTTGATTTCAAGGGCAACTTGATCTAACCCTTTACACAATTTTTATACCCCAATTTTTTACACCTTTTATTTTTTCTTCCATTTTAGCTATAGTTTTGGTTTGTTGTTTTTTTTCTCCCACCACACTGATGGTAAGGGGTTTTGGGCTTCTAATACTGAACTCATTTCCAAAATGTGCTTTTTCAGTTCTCCTTCTGCCCTAGAGAAAGTATTACTTCCAAAATTTGCATTTTCATAGCTCACTAATATTAAAGAGTTCATGAATACATGCAGGGAATTGACAGATGTAAAACTGGGCTGCACAGCATGTAGGAATGCTGATGTTTTACTAAATGTTAAGTGATTACCCAGAGTATAAAATCCAGAATTACAGGACAGTGCTGTTCTAATCTTCATTTTCTATTTCATATTCTTCTTTAAAATTATTCCAGTATGGAATTTATTCTGAAAACGATTACTAGTTATAGTTTTTGGGTTTTAATCTGCATTGATATTATTGTGCATGTGGTTTCAGCAGATGCACTCCATTTGATAGTGGATAAAAAATTAGGCTGAATTGTTTTCACTTTCACATTTTTCCTTAAATCAGCCATGTGGAGCAGTTGCAATCAACCAGTTACATGCACTTATGTCTGGCTTTCTTTACTTGAAAATAGTACCTTTTCTTTTTCTTAATATTCTCTAATTTTCAATTTATAAAATATAAGAAATAAGGAATTAAAGCAGTCAAATCTCACAGATCTTTAAGCTTTATTGTTCATGCTGAGTTCATGGGGACAAGATCTATAACTTATTTTACATCTTTTCATTCTTGGAAACACAGACTAATTAGAGATATGCAAATTTGCTAAGAATGCAGGTATGCTGCTAACACAAAGAAAGAAAGAAAGTGATACAGAGAAGATGGATTTACTTTTGGAACTCGTTCCTAAGGCTATCAGTCTTCTGCTGGTCTTTCCTGTCACCATGTGGCATTTTAAAAGATGAGTCTTTCAAATTGCTCTATGCCAAATGTAAACAACAATGCTGCAGTGTGCTTTGAGGTTTACAGTAAAGATGGAGAGAGCTGCTTTCAAGAAATTACCTCTGTGATTGCAGAATTGGAAAGCCAATGAGGCTTAGTCGGATTTTTTTTAATACCTTACTATTCAATATCAGTTTGCTTTTAAACTCTGTGGAGAAAAACATATAGAAATATTTTATTTTTTGGCATTGCAAGAACCACAGTCTAAGAATGATGTCTGAATAAATAAATGGAAATTGCTGAAATAGCAGCTTCAGAAGGAATATACCAAAAGCTGATATGATAGCTGGGAAGTATACAGAAGAATAAGGAAAAAATTGATCTCTGTTTGACCTGACTAAACATCTCAGCATTTTTGACACTGTTCCTTCACCTTGATTTATAGTGTCTTCAAAAATTGTTCAATAGCTATTTTAGTGGGTGATCCATTTATAAACATCCTTGAAATCAGTAAAATACAAGTGTGTGTTTGTCATCTATGACAAGCATGTTCTGAGGGAATTGTCCTGGGAGTTAGGATCGGAATGCAACTGAGGAAACATGATTTCAGGATTGGTAATTCCAAACATGGGTAATAAATGTCATTGTTAAAAGATCTCCTGGCGTCTTTTACATGTTAGTTTTACAGATAGACATAGTCATACGTTTGGCTGGTCTCATAATGAGTTAACACTACGTGATACCTTCTTCCAGTTATGGTATCTGAAGGTAAACTAACTTAATCTGATTTTTAATCTCTAGAAAACTTTATATACCTCCCCGAAACATTTTTTTATTGCTTGTGCATAGCTTCATGCAATATGCATGCAAATATGTGACTCCTATAGGTTGTGCTGTACTAAACTCATATTGGTTATGACAACTGGGCTTAAAACAGAATTACATTTTCTGTGCATCTGGCCATGTTATTTTGGGGGATGAGAACAAATGCTTGTGAACTGAGACTTTATTTGCCTATTTGAGCAGGGAAAGGATTGTCATTATATATCATAGAATCACAGAATCATAGCAGGGTTTTGGTTTAAAGGAGCTTTAAAATAATTTAGATCCAGGCTCCCTGTAATGGGCAGGGATGTCTTTCCCTAGACAAGGTTGCTCAAAGCCTCATCCAACCTGGCCTTGATAATGGCTGCCATAAATGTATATTTGATTTCAGAATTTTGGAACAGCTTTCTAGGTGTGATTTCATAATTCTGTATAGTTTATCTTTCAAGTATTGTATTAAGAGTGGTTTGTTAGCAAGCTAAAGGCATACACCCAGCCAAGTAGAAAGCAAATTACTAGTTGTTTAAATTTGTTGTTAACATTCTTTTCAAAACAGTCAGCCCCAACAATTTAAAACTGAAAGTAAATTTTTCTTCTTGAAGCTATTCAAAACCGTTGTGTAAAAAACCACAAATCAAGACAAACAACCAATACGATTTAATTTATATCTATTAAGTCAAAAAGACTAAGTCATAGCAAAATGTGTTATTGGAAAATTAATGGCTGTTACTTCTCTGCAGCTTGTTTTTACTTGACACTTAAAATAATTACAGTCTTAAAAATCTGGAATACCACACTAAGAAATATTTGGGTATTAACTCAGAATAAATTGCCAAATACTGGATTAACAAAACTACTTCCTGGAGCACTTAGAAGAGGCTTTTTACACAGTTGCTGAAACCTCCAGACATTATGAAGGTTGGTAGTTCTGAAGAGATCATTGCTAGAGGTGCTCTAAATACAGAATGAAATAGCAAAAGAAGTTTAGAATGTGCTCCAGAGAATAAACATAAGACAGAAAATTCAGGCATCATTTTGCCTAGAGATCTATGTAAGATTAGTTGACAAAGCTTTTGTTGGTATACATGCATAGAGCAGTGACAGGAAGGGCAGCAGAAGGCACTTTGATCATTCATGAAGTAAAGATATGTCCACAGACAGAGCATCTTATTTCCTTCTTTTTGAGTTACTACTTAAGAGCTTAAGTGAGGTAGAAAACAAATTGAGTTGTTAATAAGAAAAAACAAATTGTACATCTAATCACTGACATATACCACTTTTCTCCAAATATTTTGTCTAAATATTTTGTCTAAATATTGTACTTTACATTTTGTTATGATCAGATTAAATGGAATGCCTAATGGAGAGTGTCAACGAATACCATAAGTCAAACGAGTTGATCGAGTTAATGAGTCATTTAATGGTGGCTTTAGGAATGAATGAAAGGAATATTTTCATGAATTACAAAATGGGGGGGAGGGGGGAAGGAAACATTCTTCCACTGTATAAGGTCCTCAGGTAAGTATCAAGCAAAGATTTGGCCAAAAGCAGTTCTCATGAAACCATTTGTGAATGCAGAGGTATCTCTTTGTGACAGAAACAGTCAGCTGGGAAAAGAAAATGGACCTGAAACCAGAACAAGCAATTATGCTTATTGGTAGAAACAAAGGCAATGATTCTTTGCATGTACTATTTTGAGAGAAACAGTGGATAATCTAAGCATGAAAAAGCCCTTTCTATTCATATGGCATTGGGGGGAAAAATTGTATATATATCAATGTAAAATAAAATGAGACATTACTGCTTACATACTTTATCCCAACATAAATGAGCTGAAAACAAACCAGTTCTTAATTTGGCCTTGTCTGAAATGTACTTCAATCTCTTATAGATCCTTTTAAAACTGAAGACAAATGAACAATAAAGGTTAAGTATGGTTGTATGAGTTATGAACATGTATTTAAAAGAAAAAATGCAGGAGCGAGTAGCTTTCTGATTCCAGAACACTACTAGAGTTTGCTCCTTGAGTCTCCGAGATATTTTTTTGACCATTCATTTTCACATATATTTTTTCCTAATTTTGATTCTTACTCAGATCTCTGCAGCAGCTTTGTCGATAAGGTTGCAGTCTGGTCCTAATGTACCTGCTTAACATTGTTGCCAATCCATCCTAAAACCAGAAATAATACCTAGAAGTTGTGAGCCATTATCTTCTTTAAATATCAGCTTTCCATGTCCTTCAGCTACTGTCCTGGTGACAGTATTGATTCTACTCTGCATCATTGCTGCTCACAAAAAAAAGAAAACCCCACAACAAATGAGAGACAGAGAAATTGTGCTGTTTCTTGTACAAAATAAGTTAAAACACACTACAATTACACTCAGACCTAAGGATAGCAGTTAAGTGTGTAATTTGTTTGACTAAAGAAGACATCAATTCGCCATCTATGCCGCCTTTAAAGGCAGAAACAGGGACTTCTAGAAAACTCCATCTCATCCTAATATAAGTATTTAACCCAGGTAACCCAATCAGTTATTACCTGATATAGTTATTATCTTTCTTAGATATACAGGGAACTTATTATTAGTTGTATTTTAGATCTCTAAAGTTAGGTAACATCACATGCTGATTTTTCTGTGCAAACAGTAGTTTCATAGAACCTTCAAAGTCACAAAACATCTTCAAAGTGGGAAATGGCAAACAAAAGTTTGCTTACAAGAATCTGGCTATGACATGCAGTCATCTTTGAGAATAAGCAATAAATAAGAATCAGAACAATACATTGGCAAATGACAATTATAAATCCATTTAACACTGAAGGTATTAAATTGAAAATTCAAATTAAATAAATGGCTCTTGGTAATTGTGGGTCTAATGAGTAATTGTTGACAACAAAAGGATTTATGAACAAGAAGGTGTCCAATTACTTATGCATAGATGCTTAATACAATGTGGGGCAACACCAAGTGCTCAAGGAAAAGGACATTCCATACATCCTGTGTCATATCTGTCAGCTGTTACACTCCAAAATTTTGCTGTGGGCCATGAGGACTGCACCTTATTTGCCAAACCAGGAATGTACTGCTAATCTAATTAAAATCTTAATTAGAATTAAATCTTAACATTCTAGCTGAAGACAGTTTAGTTATAGCAATAGTAACAGTTGTTCAAACTATATACAAGTTAAACTGATACAAGCTTTCTACTATTTATCAATTTCTTTGATGTTATACTGTTTTTCATGTCAAGAGGTCTTTGGATTCAATTTGTGAGGGGATTCAGAGGATGTTGTTACTGTCCCAAGTTCTTTGCTGAGAGAAATGTAATATTGATGAGGGTCTCTTCTTCTTTGCCAAGAAGTGAGTATGTAATTTACATTTATGTTTTCTTTCTCCTTAATCCAGGACATACTTGTCTTTACTTTTTGTATTTGCTAGTAAAATCTATGTCTTACTTTTGTCTTCTGTGGTTCTTACCACATCTGAATTTGTCATACCTTCAGTGACTTACATGAACTGCAAGCCTGAATTTCTTTTAATATCAGTAATTGATAATTGGTGATTTTTTTTTTTTTCCTATAGCCTTAGGTCTCCTGTATACCATGTAATGTCTTTCTTATTATATTATACCTGTATTTACAGAAACAGTCTTCCTCTGCACTATATATTTATGACTAGTCATATATATTTAAATCCACTTAGAAAAACTATTTGCTCGTAACTAATAATATGTCTGTAAAATACTTGTTATACCACTCAATTATGCCCAGATAAATTATAATAATTAGGAGTATTAGTTTAATTTATTAGTAGCTAAATACTTTATTTGATGATATAATTAATAGTGGGGGGAAAAAAAAAAAAGGAGCTAACAGAATCAAGGAACATTTTTGTTATTTTCTGCATCAAGTCACCTTCAGCATCATCTGGACTGGAGGCAAACATGATCCATGGCAGGTCTTGAAGTGGCATGAAATTACTATTTTTACATGACAAAAGACTTCATATTCCTCATTGAATAGTTCTAAAAATGGGAAAGCATAACAATAAATAAATCCACCCTGACCAGTAACAGTAGTATTGGCACATGAAAGGGATTGTTGCAACAAAACAAGGAATTTTGTATTTAGATTTTTTATTTAAGGATTTGTTGGATTTGTACCTTGCTTAATTTACCTTACTGGGAAAAACAATATTTTTTTTGCAAGTTATTGTTTTTCTTTGTTTTACAAATTATTGGTTTTTTTACTCCAGATACAAAACTGACTATTAGGTAAGGCTGAAAACTTTGTTTCTTACAATTAAATAGCTATGAACACTGCTAGGTTCTTGGATTAGTCCTATTATTTCCCAGTCAACTTTTCTTTTATGATTCAGATCTCAAAACATCCCCAATTTTTTACTTCATTGGTAAAACACATGCCTGTAGACCACATTCTTGATTAGTTAGTATCTCTATATTGCATTTTTCAAACTCATTTTTATTGTATTGAAAAAATATTCTTGTTACATTGTGATATGAGATTACTTCTTCATACTATTACTCTGTGGACTTTTTACCTGTTCATCATATTGGCTTTTCATTTTTTCAAGAGATAATTATTTCCATTATTCAATGTTTTCTCCTTTTAGCTGCAGTTTAATTTCCCACAGGTGTTCTTACAGAAAGCATATATTTTAAATGTGGTTGTTGATTAAAACAGTGACTCAAAGATCCTGTGAAGGATTAAAATGTGAACTAAGTGTTTTCGAGGGTGTTTGTTTAGGTTTTTTTTTAATCTGTTAAAATTCTTCTAGAAACTCAAACTGAATCTATGTCCACTTTTTTTTCGCATAAAATGTAAAGGCCTATTTTCAACTCAGACCAGACTGTAAGAAATTCTAATGCTTATTTTTTAAACTAATATTGAAATGAAACCTTATTTCTTTACTCATCCTCTCACTCCTGACTGCAGTCAATCAGGACTTTTAACTGCAAATGATTTATAGAGAAGTATTATATCACTTTTCTTATTCAATTCTCTATTTATCTTTGCACAAAAAAAACCAAAAAAACAACCAAACAAAGCCAAAATCAAAGCCAAAAGAAAAAAAAACAACAAAAAAACCCCAAACAAACAAAGTCACCCCAACCCAACTCAAAACAACTCAGTTACTTATGCTGTTGAGCCAAAAACTGCAGAGGCTTACAGGTGAAGAAACTCCTTTGTGGAGCCTAGAGCTGACAGAATTCACCAATTTCAAACACCCAAGACTGAGAAACCCCCCCCCCCCAGGTAAAACATGCAAATAAAAACATAAATGAAGGCAGTGCCTGCCATGAAGAGCAATGGGCAGTGCAGCCAGCTCTCCTTCTCGGGGCATCCATTATTTTCTGGAAGAAATCCAGCATGATAACTATTCACGCTCAGCCAACGCTGGGCCATGGGGGTAAGGGTACTCAGGACACGAGGGCAGTGTCACTGTACATCAGCCTTAGGATGTGGAGATCAGAAGGTGCTAAACAAATGAACAGTAGGTTTCCAAATCACAAGAGCACGGTCCTGAAGTGTGGTGCAACAGGTACAGGAGCCTTTCTTTTTCCACCATGAGGTTACACTCTGTTGCTCTTCATTGCAGATCCAGAGTTCAGCAGTATAATGTTTTTTTATTTGGTATATCAATAATTAAATATTAATGATTTATTTTCATTATTGAAGTAGAAACTAATCACTAATTATTTGAAAAACTAATTATAAAATTATTTGTTCTTCTGTTCTAGCTATCTTTATCTTTTTTTTCTAGCTGAGATTATGATAATTTTTTTTCCTTTCAAATTGCAGATGAATGCATTTACAAATGAAGTTAAAAGACAGAGACAAAGTCAGAAAAATGCAGAAGCTATTTTGCCTTCAGGAAAAAGGCAGCTCCTCTCTGTAGGCAGAGATACTTTTAAGAAATTTTAATGAGAATGCAGTCATGTGTATATATTTGCTCTCAATTTATTTTGGGAGTAGTTGTATTCTGATGCCAGCTTTTACTGCATGCTGTGAGGAAGGAAGATGAAAGGCTTGTACTACCTTTTATACAAGTAACTGTTACCTATTCTCTCTTCAAAATATTTTGTGCATTTTGGTCTAGAGTCTTTGAAAGTATAAACTCAGCAGAACATTCATTGTAAGGCATTTAGCAAATGTAAACAAGAAAACATTTAATATAACCTTTGTGGAGAGATGCTTTGTGAGCTTTAGACCGTTCCGTGTGCCAATTCTCATGCTTTTTCATTTCTTGTTGCTTCATTCTATTGAAGTAATAATGAGTGATCAATGGCTTGCAGACGTATCAGTGTTCTGAATCCTTTTTCCTTCACTTCTGATACTAATATTACAGAGAAGAATGCATTTCAAGCTTCAGACTTGTTGGAGAGTAGGTGTGGGAGAGGGTTAAAAAGTTTGAAGTCTCTGAATGGATTCTGAAATCCCTTGCCAAGCTTTGATCCCCACACATGCTGCTTTGGCTGTCACTACCTGTGCTAAGGTTGGTTTGTACCACTCCTAATGACGCACTTCCACTTCCCACCACAAACAGAAACCAGGTACTCTGATCTTTGCTGCTGTTGTGTTCCACTCTGTATCTCTTCAGACACCTGAAGATTATTTTCCTTCTATTATGTATTATAAGCCAATTCCTCTGACTAGAAGCTGCCTGCAGTAACGGAATAAATGTTATTTGATTCAAATAAAGTTTCTACACTGTTTGACTGGATTTTTTTTCAGGAACTTTCTGAAAATAATTTGCATACAATTATTTTGTGGTTTTAGAATAGCTATATTACCTATTGAATCCTTGGCTGGACAATTTTACTTCTACTTCATTCATTTGTGTGAATCTTCCAGTGCAAATTCATCATTGTATTTCCAAATTTTTTTTGGGGGGGTTTCACTTTTTTTTTCTACTGAGGAGAAATTCACACAAAAATACTAAATACCCCCCCCCCCCCCCCCCCCCCCCCATCCCTCAGGATATTGCAAGCTTGATTCAATTCATTAATACATGTTAGAGGCTTCTGGTTTAGAACATAATATTTTTCTCCTCAAAAGATAAAACGCTTCACTGAGAGTTAACTATGTTCATGAAAACTGAAAGCTTAGGACAAAATGACACTTCAAAGAGCACACAATAAATAACGTTTCTCTTTGTGCAATATCTCTTTATATGAGAATAAATTCTTAGAGCAAATTTATGCTTCAGCTTAGTGGAAAATCAAGGGTTAAGCAGTTAGATAATGGGTAGAAAATTACTCCCTGAAAATATTCAAAGGCAAGTGCAGGACTGAAATGCACTTGAAAGAAATAGGATGTGAATGTGGAATGTGCTAAGATAACAAGTTAGGCCAGTAGGCTGGGAAGCTAGCTGGAAACTGTGTGAGGTCAGAAGGCCAGAATGCAGCTCCTTGAGGACAGACCCATTGATTTTCACATCCTAATTTGTGTGCAGAAGGAAGCGTAGAGAGCTTTTGCAATCATGTTCCTGGAAGAACCATTATTCGAATAAGAGGCTGAAGAGAAGGAGAGAAGGTTAAATACTTGGGTGTCAATGGTAGAAGAGCTTATGGCTTTTGGGGACGGTCTGATGATTTTACCACTTTAGGATGTGTGTATTGTAGCTTAAGCCATATGACATCTGTTTAAATGTTAAGAGGTGAGTAACAGCCTGGTTTTTCTTTTTTTTTTTTTCCTTTATCTTCCCTACCTGTGCTTACAGGGATGAAACCAAATTCAATAGAAAACACAGTGTTAGTCTTTGATTTGGTTTTACATAAAAAAGTGCAAACACTAGACACAAACTTTACCTCTCTGGTCTAAACTAAAATAAAACAAAATATTAAAAAATGATAAATAATGTTTAAAGCAAAAATGCATTGGCACAAAATTGCAACTTACAGTTGAAAATCTGATGCTTCTGATTGTCTTTTTTGCTATTATTAGTTACTGATCCATAGTATTGACATCTAAGCGTTAAACATTTCCAAACAAGGATGAGAAGTCTTAAAACTCCTTTTTTTTATTACTAGAACTAGAAGTTGAAGAATACATGTATTAGGTCCAATCAAAGCAGTCTTATTTAGAAATGTCGGTTCCCTTGAGGGCTGAGGGGACCTGCAGAGAGACCTTGACAAATTAGAAAAAGGGGCAATCACCAACCGTGTGAAGTTTAACCAGGAAATGTGGCAGATTCTGCACCTGGGATTGGGCAGCCATGGTCTATAAACCAGGGAACAAGAGGAGGGAAAGCAGTGACATGGAAAAGGATCTGGGGGTCCTGGTCAACAGAAAGCTGAACATGAGTCAGCAGTGCCCTGGCAGCCAGGAGGGCCAATCCTGACCTGGTGAGCATCAGGCACAGCATTAGTCATACTAAATGGCATATTTTCAGAAAATATTATTGTATTTTTCAAGAGGTTTTTTTTTGTGGCTAAACCAAGGTAGCTATCAAGAATTTCTGTTATAAATAGGCAATTAATTGTTCTCTTCTGCCAGAATTTCTCATTCACATAGCATTCTTCACTCAAAAATCTGTGGGATGCTTTATCAGATCTGATAAATCAGAGAATCACAAGCATACTTCAAAATGAGTGACACATTCAACAAGAATAAAGAAGAAAATTTAAACCTGAATTAATTTAAAAGTCTTAAAAAAAAATGTTTTACTTCAGATAAGCAGAAGCACCACTATTCTAATAATTCCATTCTACTGGAATTACAATCTTCCTCTTATTGATTACAAAATCATTACTTAACTGGCATATATATTGAGCTTTTATTTTGCCAGACTTACTGGAAATTCAAAACATATCCTGTTTGAGAGAAAATTTTTAAGAAAGAGGTAAACACAGTTTAAGTTATGCTATGCATTTCATAATTTAATTTTTCATATGGCCGTCTTCTGAGGGCAATACTATATTATGCAAACATAAGGCAGCAGAAGAAACACACACCAGAAAATATGTAAATTAAAATCTTAGAAATATTATTTTTATTAAGGTCTTTATATTTCACAATGAAAGCAAATTTTTTACATGAAACACCTGTCAGGCAAACAAGTAAAAGGAGACTAAAAGGGATTATCAAGACCAGTTGTAACATAGGTGACTAGTAAGTTTTTCAAAGGACAGCTCCTACTTTATCATTATCATCATTGCTGTCATTATTTCTTGAAACAGTGATCAGGGTGCTCAAGTAATTGCAAGCATGTAAAGGAAGTGTTTATATGCAAGTCTGCTGTGTCAGTAGGATTATGTTTAACTTCATTAATGTAAGATACTGAGTTCATTCCTACAGCGATGCAAACCCTGAAATCTCCATTCCCTGAGCAGGGAATTATTTTTTGCAGCACAGAGAATTCATCCCAGTCTTTCAAAGTCTCAATTTCTGTAAAGGAGAAGAAAATAGCAAAAGGAAGACATATTCTATGAGGTCACAGTTTTTGTGTTTGCTGCCCCTTTGCGCTCAAAGTGCCCTTTTTTCTCTGTTTCTATGCAATTTGGAAAACTGAGATAATTTTGATACCTATTTGCTGCTAAAAACAGCTTTAAGCATTGTGAAGCTTTATGTTGTGTCCTGTGTTTGACAGGTACCTTTAAACATGTCTGAAAATCTCATGAAATTTTTAATGGGTTTTCCTTTGAAGTGTTATGAGAAACTACAAGCCCTCTACAGATCTTAGACTAGATATGAAAAAAGATGTGGAAGGTTATGTGATCTTGTTTAACCATACATACCATATTCAGCTCATAAACACTTCAGTTCCATATTGTGCCAGAGCATATTTGCTAACTGCCTGCATTATTCTAGACCCAGTCACTCCAGGTTGGCATAGGGCAGGACTGAGAACTTCTCTAATCCCTAGCATGTTTATTTGTGCTTGTGTGCAATTCTGTAAATTATTATTATGTGTTTCCTCAACTGAAAAAAAACACTGAATGCTGACAGCTTCGTTCTTGAGCTTCAGGTACAGTCAGCATAGTGATCTCACCACTCTTTCTTCAGACCTAGATGAAGTGCTCATTCAGCCTTGTATAGAAAAACATTCTGCAAATGCAAATAAACTTAATACAACATATGCTCACTTTAAGCACACTACCGTAACAAAAAAGATGGAAACATGCTTAACTTTCAAGTTAAGCCCTACACTGTAATAGTATTAAAATTCCATGGACCAAAGTTAGCTTTATTAAAAACCTAAACTGCTAGCCTAATGTATTTTTTTATTACTTGCAAGAAGCTAAATATCTGGGCTGCAATCCTTGGCTTCAAAACTGTAGCCATAGCTAATGATTTTCTGCTAAATGACAGAGCTTGGACTGCCCGTACTATTTATTAAGCTCTTCTATCAAAATTCTCCCTTGGTCTTTTCTATCTTTTTTTGGTTGGTTGGTTGGTTTGGTTTGTTTTCTTCTGCTTTTTTTTGGCTTTGTACCCTAGTGCAAAACCCCTGGTTTTGTGATTTCTAACACAACATATTTACAGCTTAGTGAGTATTCAGGTGATTACCCATCACCTTTGTGTTACTGATTTGTTGACACAAATATCTTGACATTCTATGTAGACTTCTATGAAAGCTTCTCTAAAAATAATTTTTAACTCCTATAAAAATAAGTATTTATATAGAATCCCTGGGAGGAATCTGAAGATGGCTTCAAGGTCTCTGCTGGGTCAGTGTTCCTCAGTCACTTGCTCAAAAACCAAGAGAAAACCAGAGTAGTGCACATCTCCTCTTCCATCAATGGATCCTGCCAAGAAATTAGTGTCCCAGCATATAAAATTGAGGTTCACAAACTGATGTGGGCTTTATATCACTTTAGCTGATTATGAACTTTTGCATGCAAACAACAATAAAAGTTTTAAAAAAATAGACAAAACACAATTTTTTGCTTCTTTTTTTATATTTCACATTGATCCAAACAGCATCTTCCACGAACACCAGAGGGAAAAGGGTAAATTCTGGTAAGAAAAGGGTAAGTTGTGGTGAAAGTGAATTCAGACACTCAATAAATTGCCACTAACACATTTCTCTTGAAACTACTAAGAACAAAGACATTCTATACTTGAGGTGAGCACTTTAAATATTGAGGAGGCAGGCATAGGTCCTCTCTATGCCAGTTTGTCTAGTCAGAATGTGGACTACCAGTGAGAGCTGTTTTCCAAAGCTAGATATATTTTGTACTGAACCAATCCATGAAAATTAATTCTCATTTCCTCATGGTAAATCACTGGCATAAATGAGGATCTATTTTTGTGTAATCTGTATTTACTACTGTTTTAAAAGACAAATCATATTGTAAGGCAAAATCTGAGTGGTTGCATTTAAAGTCTGAGCGATTCACATTTTTTACTCAATAACATGCTAAGTCTTTTAATTCATTTAACTCAATGGGAACAGTATTATATGAAACAGATTATGATTAATAATTTTCAAAATATAGGTGGGCAAAATGAGCAAAATTTTTGGTTTAAAGTCCTTTTTTGGCCCAATGATTATCACCATATTTCATCTTAGCTAGCCCATTCTTTTGTCTCACCATTCAGAAGTGAAACAAACTAATAAAAGTTAAATAAAATAAAAAAAATCAAGAAAAAAAGAAAACAGTTACATTATGTGCCTTTGAACTGATGCAGTCACAGGAAAAGAATATGTTTTGATATGGTTCTATATTTATTCCAATTAGCTGTTACAAACCACACAGGAAGAGAACACAAGCTGTGTAAAGCCATTCTTAGGAACATTCTTGAGGTTATTCTTAATTAATATAGGGGTAGGTGTGTATATATAATAAATTTAAAGTTCTATTTTAGTGGAACTTAGAGATGTATACATCTTGTTAATGCAGATCCGTATGTAAGATGCATAAAAATAGTTTCTGAAATACTGTCAAAATAAGACAACGTATAGGACACAACTATCTGTTATCCCATATTGCCAGAGTAGTAAGAGTGGCAACAGAAGTTATCTGAATGTCATAATTCCCATTGCAACCCAAGGCAAGAGGTATTAATCTGATCAAAACTTTCATTTATTTCATCAGATATATGATACAGATCTTAATGTCCTTACCCTTATCCCTCTGCAGTTTACTTCACTCATTTTTATGTAGGGCTGTAACAATGCACCAGGTAATGAGCATTCTGCAGTTGTATGCAGTATTTGCATAAAAATTTTATTATACTGTTATAAATTATATATTTTGCAAAGGGCTTTTTTTTTTTTT
>VZSE01002700.1:622082-642602 GCA_013398275.1 Promerops cafer | reverse complement strand
GAAAATTAGAGAGGTGAAAGCTCAATTATAACTTAATCTGGCCACTTCTGTGAAGGATAATTATAATCACGTAAGAGGAGGAAAAGGCTGAGGTACTTAACACCTTCTTTGTCTCAGTCTTCAACCGTAGGACTGGTTATCCTCAGGACAGCTATTTTCCTGAGCTGGTACACAGGGGAGGGCAGCAGAATGGATCCCCCACAATCCAGGAGGAGGCAGTTAGTGACCTGCTGAGCCACTTCAATGCTCACAAGTCTGTAAGACCAGAAGTGATTCATCCTAGTGACGGGAAAGTTGGTTGACAAGCTTGTTAAGCCACTTTCCATCATTTATCATCAGTCCTGGCTAACTGGGGAGGTTCCATATGGCTGAAGGTTGGCCAGTGTGACACCCCACCATGAGAAGAGCCAGAAGGAAGATCTGGGGAACCACAGGCTGGTCAGCGTGACCAGTGTGCCTGTAAAGATTATGGAACAGATTATCTTAGCATGATGACAGGGAACATACAACACAACCAAGGGATCAGGCCCAGCTAGCAAAGGTTTAGTAAGGGCTGGTCATGCCTGACCAACCTTACCTCCCTTTGTGAAAAGGTGACCTGTCNGAAGGTTGGCCAGTGTGACACCCCCCCATGAGAAGAGCCGGAAGGAAGATCTGGCTGTGGATGTTGTCTACCTGGACTTCAGCAAAACCTTTGGCACTATCTCTGATGGCATTTTCCTGGAAAAGCTGGCCGCCCATGGCTTGGACAGGTGCACTCTTCATTGGGTTAAGAACTGGCTGGATAGCTGGGCCCCGAGAGTGGTGGTGAACAGTGCTGCATCCAGTTTGTGGCCAGCCACTAGTGGTACCCCCAGGGATCAGTGTTGGGCCCAGCCCTCTTTACTATCTTTATTGATTATCTGAATGAGGGGATTGAGTCTACCATTAGCAAATTCATGGATGACACTAAGTTGGGTCAGGGCGTCGATCTGCTGGGGGGTAGGGGCGCCCTGAAGAGGGACCTGGACAGACTGGATCAGTTGGCCAAGATAAAACAGCATGAGGTTCAACAAGACCAATGCTGTGTCCTACACTTTGACCACAACAACCTTAGGCAGTGCCACAGGCTGGAAAGTGAGAGCCTGGAAAGTGACCCAGCAGAAATGGACCTGGGGCACTGGTGGACAGCCAGCTGAACATGAGACAGGAGTGTGGCACACCGGGCCTGGATGGCCGAGTGTCACCTCAGGACCTTTTCGGCTGGAGTCTGACGTGGAAGATAAATAAAGAGATGGGCACAATTTAATGACACGAGGAGAAAAGATTGTTTTTAATATAAGGCAGAAAACAACAAACAGCGTCGAACACGATCACAGTGTGGGGTGCACGAGAAAAGCGGGGTCCAGGGTAGGAACAGTAATATATATAGGGTAGGTTAGGTGCGGAGTCTGAGGGACAGGGTACAATCAGGTTTGATGGTTAGGAATATTAAAATCACTGTGGGAAACATAAACCAATAGTGATAGGGAGAACGAAGAACTTTCTGGAAACATTTACATGTCAACTCCCAGGGGGCAATGTGGCTGAGCTTTTGCTTGCCAGAACTACGAAGGTTTCTCCTACGGCCGCAAAGCAACATCTCTGTCTTGCTCAACCACAACACAGGAGTGTGTCCAGGTGGCCAAGAGGTTCAATGGTGTCCTGGCCTGTATCAAGAACAATGTGACCAGAAGAACTGCAAAGACATTCTTCTCCTGTACTCAGAACTGGAGAGGCTACACCTCGAGTGCGGTGTTCAGTTTTGGGCCCCTCAATTCAGGAAGGATGTTGACGTGCTGGAGTTAGTCCAGAGAAGGGAAACAAAGCTGGTGTAGGGTCTGGAGCACAAGTCCCATGAGGAGACGCTGGGGGAGCAGGGGTTGTTTAGCCTGGAGAAAAATAGGCTCAAGGAAGACCTTATCAGTCTCTACAACTACCTGAAAGGAGACTGTAGCCAGCTGGAGGTCGGCCTCTTCTCCCAGGTAACATGTCTGTGCCAGTGGAGGCTTAGGTTGGACATTAGGAAGAAATTCTTCACAGAAAGGGTGATTGGAATGAGCTGCCCAGAGAGGTGGTAGAGTCACTGTCCCTGGTGACATTTAAGGAGAGACTGGATGCGTATCCCAGTGCCACGGTCTAGCTGGCATGGGGGTGTTCAGTCATAGGCTGGATCTGATTGTCTCAGAGATCTTTTCCAGATAATTGATGCTGTGATTTCTTTTTACTAAGAAGATAACCTCTTCTATTGACCACTTCTCTATAGTCTTGCAATTGCAAATTTAGCTGTTTTGGGGACAGGTAGAAGATATAATTAGCAAATGAATCTTTGAATTACAGTCAATTGTAAATAGAGTTGATTGAAAATGCATTGCTCGTATGCAGAAAAAAGACACATTAAACTGGAAGATTCCTACTTTACAAATAGCAGTTCACATAAATACCATATATAAAGGTACAATATTTCTATTAGTTCATACTATCATGTCTGTTTTATCTATTCAGGAGTTTATAGGTGTATCATAACTCATGTGTTTTCTTGGGGAGTTAACCATCAAATTTTTAGGTTCCCTTTTTCTTATATAGGATTGTTGACATGGTCTTCTTGGACAAAACTTTCACTTGATTGTATTAATATACGTTTTACTGAATAACCACTTTCTAATTACGCAATTCCTTGTCAGTAAGCTGTCCTCCTTGTTATTTGTTACTTTTCTGATCTTCCTTTTGTCTTATAAAAAATGCTGAGAGAGCTATGACTGTTCAGCCTGTAGAAATAAAGGCTCAGGGGGAATATCATCAATGTTTATAAATACCTGAGTGGAGTGTGAAAAGAAAATAAAGACATTATTTTTTCACTTTTTTCCCAGTGGATGAGCACAACCTGAAATGCAGCAAGATCCCTCTGAACAACAGGAAACATTTGTTTACTCTCAGGGTGACTGAGAAGGCTTCTGGCAGGACCTGTGAACATATGGGGAGAGGAGCCCATGGAGGAGTAGATATCCTGATAGGACTTGTGAGCCCATGGGAGATCCACACTAGAGCAATCTGTTTCTAAAGGACTGTACCCCTTGGAAAAGGATAAGAGAACCATAAAATATCTTGAATTGAAGGGATTCACAAGGATCACTGAGTCCAACCCTGCACAGAACAACGTCAAGAATAACACCTTGTGCCTGAGAGCATTGCCCAAACACTTCTTGAATTCTGGCAGGCTTGGTGATGTGACTGCTTCCCTGGGTTCCAGTGCTCAGCCACTTTGTGGGGGAGGAACCTACTTATACTGAACCTAAATGTTCCCTGACAGAGTTTCATGTCATTCCCACAGGTCCTATCACTGGTCACCAGAGAGAACAGATCAGTGTCTGCCCCTCTGCCTCCCCTTGCAAGGAAGCCTAGACCATGATGAGACCTGCTGCTATGAGAAAGACATTGAAGTACTGATGGTGTGAGTCCAGAGAAGGGCAGCAAAGCTGGTGAAGGGGCTGGAGCACGCATCTTATGTGGAGATGCAGAGGGAGTTGGGGGGTGGTTTAACTTGCAGAAAGAGAGTCAGGGGAGACCTTATAGTTGTCCACCTTCTGATATGATTTTGTGTTCATTTCGTATCTTTTAACATTTGCTAAAACTTCAGCTTTTCTCTTGACATAGTGGGGTATGGAAGTATTAAGAGAATCTGGTCTAAGACCTTAACTAAATGACTTTTTAGGTTGACAGAAGATGCCATATCTGCTGAACTGCAATAAACGAACAATAATAAACAATCCTGACTGGAAATTTTTTTGTCCATGCGTCTCAAGATATATGCCATAGGGGCTATGACAAGATCAAGGATTTAGGCTCTTTCTTAATTGTTGCTTAAATTTTTCTCTTAAAGGTATTTTTTAAGTCAATATGCTTTAAAAATATACTTGATTTTGGTGGAAAAAAAACCCCAAACCTAAAAAAAAACCAAACAAACCCCCCCAAACCAAACACTTTTCCTCAATAATACTAGCAATGGGAATTAATTACCACCATTATTTAGAAAAAAAGTTTTCAAATTTTGCATTACTAAGCTTTATGTTAAAATAGATATTGCATTTTAATAGCCATATTTTTGAAATCTCATCAAGTACTTGCAATTTAAAATGTAGTCTGCAGTAGCATTCCCTAGTGATGGTGACTGATACAGGCTTCTATTTTGCAGGAAAGTATTTTCCAAAAGGAAAATTTCCTAGTGTCTTGCTTTTAAAGAAAATGAAAGGGATCTTTTATAGTATTAGACAAAAAAAAAAAAAAAAAAAGCAAACCCTACTGTACCTAGGGCAACAATGAATATAGCAAAGCATAAAGTATTCACAGAGCTTTTCTGTACTAACAAGGAAAAAATTGTTATACCTTCAGGGTGTTATTATGACACACTGAAATTCTTTCAATAGAATATGAAGTCCATTATAGAAGGAATTAAATTTAAGTTTTACATATATGAATGATAAATGCAGAGAACTTTGCCTATAGTAATAATTTTAAACTTCACAGAGCAAACAAGCTACCATATAGTTTATCTTTCTTTTAAGAAGTTAGAAGTTGCAAAGCACAATAAAATATTTTATACATTCCGATTTTTTTCCAGATTTGCTGTTGAGTGTTTTTTGTTTATTTGTTTGTTTTGCAAAGATGAAAATCAAGCCAAAGCAAACAAGAAAGTAATCCAGTAACTTCATTATTTTATTTACCGATTTGTTCTGCGTATTTACTTCAGTGAAAGAAAGAGTGTAGTGAAATTTTCCAAATTTGTGCAAAGTCATCATTCATATATTTTACACTGCCTTTGTTGCTACACTTACAAGTAACTTAAAGAGGTCTGGGACCTTTAATCTCAGTGTTTCAATAAGACAACTTCTTAGAAACTAAAAAAAATGCCTTCTCTCTAGCTCTCTGTTTTGGTCCTTCAGTAAATGAAATATGCCTTCCATTTTAAATTCCAGAAACTTTATATATCTGTAAAAGTGACTTTTCCTATATTCTTTTTTTTTATCACAATTTTATGTTTGTTTCATATTTTTAATTAATGATAGTTTTTGAGGGGATGCTGTATGCATATCCTTCCACCTTCATACTTTCTAAAAGACATTGAGGTGAAAATAATGCTGTATTAGTGGAGGATGTTTCAGTTTTATAAAATTCCTCTTGGAATTTCATCATGATGGAAATTACATTTTTCAGTCCCTAAAAACTGCGATTACCTGAAAATTTGACTTTATAATATAACAGTTTGTCGAATACTATACAAACAGTAAAAACGAATATGAGATTAGATTTCTTCTATAGCCCAGTTCACCATATAAAATTATTGGAGAATAAATTATCAATTATGGACAGAGAAGAAATCACCAAAATAGGCACATTTCTATCCTTGTTGGTGAAGACTCCATGAACGTAAGAGTTTATATTTTATTATGATGAAATCACGTATTTCTTGCTTTATGATGTGGAATGCCTTGGCACATGACAAATGCATGTCCAAGTATATGATGTAAAAGCATATTAATCACAGTTTGAATGGCCCCACAAGAGGTTTCACTGGATGCCTCATTCATTAAGATATTCCTTTTGGATATTGGAAGTCTATTCTAGACACAAAGGTTTCAGTGTACCAAATATTACATTTTTTAAAATAAACCTATTTTTTAGATTAATTTTTTTACATTTTCTTTCTCTTTGTCCCTTTAAAGATATAATTTTAATTCTAGAAAAATACTTGCAGATATTAAGAAGAAGCAATATATAATATCTTACATAATTAAGAGTAGCGTTATTTTACTATGCATTTTTTCCTAGAAAATTCAGTACCATGACAGTAAATGAAAAGCAAAATAACTCCTATGAAAATGCTTCAGTATCCTCCAAGAAAAGTATTCACATTTCATGACAGCAATTTTGTCTCTTATGCCCACTTAATATTCTAAGCTCAAAATTGAAAACACATAATTTGTTTTAGAAAAAGCACTTGAATTAGAAAAGAAAGTCTAAAGTAGTCTTTAGGTCAGAAGGAACATTGTCTTTTATGTTTCAAGTAAACTCTATAATTTTGCTAAGTTTGTAAATGCAGCTTCAAATAACACAACTGAGATTGTCAAATTTTTGTGGACTGAAAAGCACCATAAATAACTATTAGATAACCTGTTGTATGAAGACTTACTATTTCTCACATATTGAATAATATTCTTACATAATGGATAATATATATTGATTATATAATACTGATTATGTCATCAGTCTGTTTCCCTCTCTATAGCTTTGCAGTAAATGTTTTGATCTGCTAAGGGCTAGATCCTAAGTTTTATGACAATGCTATGAATTTGCAATTTTCTGTAGCTCAGGACTCATCTGTTATACTTGTCATTAAACACTTGTGATACCTATTATCACTTAGATAAGAGTAAACAATAAGACAGCTGCAAAGAAGCAGTGAGTCAAGTTCAGTATCTTTCTGTTATCAATGTCAAGTTGTTCTGCCAAACTGTACTTAAAGACCTACTTTGTTAATGATCATTGATCTTAAGGATGTATACTTCACTTCAGTGGACCTTATTTGAGGACTTGGATATTCTGTATGTAAGTTTTGAAATTTACTCAGATATGGACAGCAGATTATGTTGCTCAAGACCCATTATTCTTGCCTAGTTTACCTTCTTTCTCAAAAATTCCGTTCTCAATTTTATTCCCTTTTCCAAACATTTTGGTCAAACTTGTGTCTTATTTTGGACCCTAACTTTCTTTCTTCTCACAAACTGGATTATATGAACTGTTAAAATGTGCTCAACAATACTGCTTTAAGAAATACAGAAGACAACTCAATTCAGTTTTCTGTTATCATTTGTCTTCTGAAAAAAACTTAGCTCCTTTGTGGACATCTACTTCATGCAGTGCAGATCTTATCCTGGATCATCCTCCTTGCCCTTTACAAAACTGTCAGGCTTCTGTTGGTTTTTTTTTTTGGTTACTTTTGTTTGTTTGGTCCATTGTTGTTGTTGTTGTTGTTGTTTTTTATCCCTGGGGCCAATGACTATCTCAGGCCCTAGAACTGGGCTAAAATTACTTTCAGGCCTTGCTAAAGGTCACTAACTCCTCAAATATGTCTTCCACAAGACACCAAAGACAGCAAAGATACTCCAAGATGGCATAGCAGTTTTACTCTTTTCCACTAGGATTGACCACAGCAGTGCTCTCTCCTCATGTCATGGAATGTGGTTTTACAGAGCTCTTGCCAAGTTCTGACACATTATTGCTTCCCTACCTTTTGTTTCCATCATCTTCTCTTTTATATCTGAAACAACACATCTGCTGTCAGCATCTTTCTTTCCCCTGTTTGTTTTGTGTGATCTACTTTTCTTTCCAGTGACTTTCTAGATAAGAATTTATGGGATTTTCTGCGCTGGTAAAATAACTTTTGTCATGGAGAGAGCTCAGATATTAGAAGTCTGACTTTGCCTATCTTTTATTATTAGCTTTCCTGCCTCATTCTGCATGGTCAAAATAGATGTTCCTGTGATCTTGTGTGCATAGTCCAGGGAATATCTTATTTCATTAACTACTACCAAAACGTGGAGTGAATGAAACTCAGTTATGTTTTAACTGACTATTCTCAGAAAACCATTGAAATCTTTAAACAACCACTATGCTGTCACACTTCAGGACCTGCAATATATACTGTCAGCATTATGATAAAAAAGTGACACTTGGGTTAGTTATAAAATACTCATCACCTGATTTCATTTGTTTTTGCATTACCTAATGAAATACTTATTGAAAAAAAGTATTTTTGTAAAGGAGAAACAAGGTCAAGTACTTCACGTGCTATCATGTGGCTAGCAGTGTGGGCACAAGAAAACCCAAAACTTCATGCTCTTGAGATTGGTGATGTCCTCACTGTAGGAATTATATTTGTAATTTGAATGTAAATATGCATGTCCTTTGCACAGAGGATAAAAAACAGCATCACTATTCATTTTTCTCTTATCTTTGGTATCTCAGCACAACAAAAATTTTCATCCAACTTGCTCACTTGTGCCACAACGGAAGTTACTTTTTCTATTTTTCTTTTCTGTTTCATCAATTTCTTTTCATGTTTATTTGAATGGGAACAAATTTGAAACATTAATTTGGTTCCATCATATTTGCTGTGGCTTCTGTTCTGCTAGGATTATTTGCTTGTTCTTCATTTTGGAAAGCTTTTCTGTTGCACGGTGGCTGTTAAGACCAGTTCACATACACAAGGATTTACAGAATACTTGAGCTGGTGGCACACATCCACTGTAATGATGAAAGTTACTTCTGTGGAAAAATAGGTGAGAGAGAGAAAAGAGAAAAAGAGAATTCCTCCTTGACCAAGCCAATACCATTCCCCAGGCAAGTATCTCCTACTGGAGAAGCTGTTCCTGTGTAACATATTTCACATAGTAGCTATCATGTAGATTTCATCAGAACATGCTCATACTTGCTATAGTTATTCCTGCTTAAAAATTTGTTATTGGATCCTCCAATATTGACAAATATCTACAACCAAAGGGCAGAAAAGGAACAGAGAGAAGGGTTGATCCTCATGCTGGTGGCAGTCACTTTCCACCAGAAGCTATCACAACAAACAATACTGTGGCTTGTGGGTTCAAGTCAGTGAAAAAAAGCTGCATGAAGGCATCAATAGGTGAATATAATGAGAAAAAATACTGCCACATAGTGGAAAACAGCCATAGCAGCTTTCTGAATAGTGAGGAATAAACAGACTCCAGAGTTGCATGCAAAAAGCCCTTGACATTATTAAATTAAGGGATGTAAAATACAGTGTATAATTTCTCTCTTACTATCCATTAAGTTAATTGGAGTGTTTTAAACTTATCTTTTTGATAATACATTATCTTAAGCAGAGGCCTACACATTATTGACATAATGAAATTTCTAGATGTTTAAGTAAATTCCATATTTAACTATCGCCTATTTTAGTATGTTTCATTTGCAGAATGATAAGAGTGTATTACAGTAAGCAAATACACAAGTAGATGAAGTATTATACAAGGATTGATTCAATTACTCATTGAGAAATGAGTAATTCTGAGACAGAGTAATCTGGGAGGTTGTAAAGTTTTCCACCGTAGATTGCAATGTATCAAAATAAAGTTGCACTCAAGAATGGAGATAAGTTGGCTAAAAGATTGTGCTAAATAATAGAGTAATATGAGTTCTACTAAAAAAAAAAAAAAAGAATGGAGGGACAATGTGATTTTTGAATACACAAAAAGAGAAACCCAAAAAGAAACAAACATATCAGATATATAACTGGCAGGTTCTTTAACTTATACATTTATCCTGTCTCTGAATCCACTTCTATATTTCACAAGGAAATAATGATGGGAAAACTTAAAAATTGAAAAGTTCTGAAATATTACAGACTTATGAGAAAGACTTTAGGAGTTCAATCTTTTTTGTCAAAAGACAGTAGGAATATGGAATGACTTAATTTCAGAAAATAAGAAATTTTCCTGAAGAGTATTTGTGCAAACTATGACAGCTAAAAGACTGAAAATGGTCTAAAATGATATTTGTGTCATTCAACAAAAAAATCTTGCACAGTGTTTTCAGATAGCTTAAAACACTGAAACACTTTACAACACCTTGTGTGGAACTCCCCATCTTTGACAGCTTTAGTCAGACTCAATACATTGATGTATTTGAAACAAGAATTAACTCTCAGAAGCTAAGATATGCATAAGATCAAAACTTGATGACTTAAAAATCTCATTCGGTCTTACTCAATGTGTTACTACGTACTTAAAATTATTAGTTCCTTCTGTGATGACTTTGCTCAGAGTGAAAATATTTGTAGGGAATTTGTGGGAGGAAATGCTGGGAATGAATTTTTATTGCCTGATATGTTTGACCCATGCAAGTATATTCTGTTTTTATTATTTTATAAATACATAAATAAGTAAAGTATTGCCTAAGAGAAAAATGGAGTAATCTTGTTTCCCTATTTGGCTTTTATGATATCATTAGACTCTAGGATTTTACATACTCCTTATAGGTATCCAGGGTACTCAAACTGAAGACTAACTTAGAATGTGTTTGAATAAAATTCTTTTGAAAAAGCATGAGGTAATGTGGGGCTTTATAGAAGGTGTGGCAGGGGGAAATCACTATGAGGATGCTTCATTTCCAAGACTTGAATGAAAAAATGTTGTGAGAAAAATGGCCTGAACTCAATGCCCATGTTCAGAGTAAGACTTTGGAGTCAGTTACTTCCCAATTGTAATTTTCCTGACATTTCACTCTTTTTTTTTATCAGAAGTGGCAAACTGGAATGGAAATAATTTTTTTAGTTTTTTTTTTTTAATGGAGATTAATACATTTTTGTTTGTTACTGAACATGTTGAGTAATATTTGAACTGAGTCAAGATGTAGAAAATAATGCAGGCAGAGATTTTTCGTATACCTTCTATATAGCTGGCTTTTCTATAACTAACCTTCTATGTAGGCATTCTAGATAGTTATAAAAATATAATAATATTAAGTTCAGTCCATGAGAAATTTTTAAATAAAATTCAATCCACGAGTACAAACTAAGAAATATTTGATATGACATGTTTTAACAATCCATTAAATTTTAGAATGATCCTTCCCAAAATAATGTTTTCAAAACTTCATATCAACAGAAACACAGGAAACTTTTGCATGTGGTACATTTTGAAAAATACACAAAAATTAACATTCTGAAATGTGAAAGTGATGTCAAAAACCCTTTATCCTCTGTCCTGTGTTTACATCAGACCTCTGATAGTTTCAAAACTGAATGAAATAGTGTAAGAAACCTACTACTCTAAATGCAAAAATTCTGTCATACATTTGTGTAGATGCATGAATGGCTGATTCTATTTTAATTTTTGTATAGTTTTCTGAATTGTTTTTCACTGTGCTTTGACTTGGTCTCTGTAGAAAAACTGTGCCCTATTTTTGTCCTAAAATAGGTTTGCTCCAAGTGTAATTTTCAGAGTGACAGGACCTCAAATAAATGCCTTGACAAGTACTTTAGTATTCTGCTTTCAGAAATGAAGGGATTTTTAAGATATGCTTTCTGCACCACTATCTTAAGGGCATAAAAAAAGTAGTGTTGTAGCTAAGTCTTCAAGAGTATGCATGTGAATATGAACACTCCTCTGTTATCTGTAGCAACGACCAGAAACTTAGTTGCAGTAGAACAGAAAAGTGTGCCATATTTTTATTCCTAAAGCACCTAATCTCAAAGATCTGTATTTTTATACCATTAGAAGGATGGTTGCACATTTTGTCCCAGGTCAAATAGCAGCTCCCAAATAACCCTTAAGCAAAATTTAGGAGCTAGCCTAAGGCAATGGCCATTTTCAATGAGTTTTTTTGATGAAAACCACAGTTTTGTAAAGGCAGGAGCATTGAATAGCATGGATAAAGGTCATTTTAAGTCACCTGGTCTCTGCACTAGGAAACAGTTCATTGTAGTCCTGTAGATCCTGGCTGTGTTTGTAACAGAGAGCAATAGCCAGGATCTGGCAAGTTAGTTAAAATACATCATGCATGATATTAATTCAGTTTTACCCTTAGACAGCTGTAAATTTTGTCTCCTGATCAGCTTGAAATCAGTAGCAAACTGAGCAAGGCTTGCTAATAAGCCTCAAAATATAGGGAAAGCATAGGTATTGTCCTCTGGCTTCTGTGACCAGAACTCTTAGTGTATACTTTTTTCTATTCTTCCATTAAATGTATGACAATGGATAGCCATCATAGCAGATTTCTTCTAAATCACTGTTGAAATTTTGTGATAAAGAAGGAAGACTTGATGTAAATAAGGCTAAAGGAAGGTTTACATGGGACTTACATTTGGGACATGGAAGCACAAAACAGAATCAAGATTTTTCACTGCTAAACCAGTTTTGAAGATGAAGGTGTCAGAAAATATCTGGATTCTCCTGAATTTGAACTATCAATCCAGGATTTGTAGATTACTAAAAAATATACAATGTGTTAGATATTCTTAGAGCAAGCTAAAAAACATTGAGGAGCAAACTGTTGAGAGTTACACATATTGTAAAGACATTATCCTGTCTACACTTGTCAGTATTCTGATCAAGTTGTGGTATCTTCTTATCATGATAATGACATTTTTCTTCTGGGTAATAGTGTTCAAGTGTCTGTACATTGCTGGTCATTTCATTACTCACTAAGTGTTTTCAACATTAGTACTCTTTCCTGCTCCTAATGGAAGATATTTTACTTTTCACATTAAATTTTACTTTTCTGCTGTTTGTTCTGTTTACCTTTTAGAATGTTGTTCATACCAGTCAGTTGTTCCCAGACATCTAAACCTGTGTTCATTTGTAAAGATCACTATCTGAAATCCTGGCACTTTTTTAACTTGAAGAATGCTTAATAATTTCAACAATTCCCAAAGTAAAGTTTATTTGTCCTTGTCTTGACAGCAGATATCTCACTATATAGACCTGAACTTTTAATCCATTTAAAATTTGCATTTCTAATCTTCATGATCAGCTTTCTTGGATTGATTGTGGAGCTGAGATGAAATTAGCTGGCTGTGAATCATGACAAACCTTTAAAGTTTTTTATTCGGGTAACCTTTGCTCAAATTAGGTTCAAAGATGTTCAAAGAGGCAACTCTAAACTGCAGAATCCAAATACAAAACAAAAACACATACATTTTTTTTTTTTTTTAAGAAAATATCTGGTTCACTGAATGGTATGAAGACTCTAAGGTAACCAGGACAGCATGTGAGCTTTGCACAGCCTCTTTACTACTGGTTCAGGATGGCTCAACCACTGGAAATAAAGCCTTCCTCTTTATACTAAGGCAGGTGTATTCACCCCTTGAATATCTTGCTGTCTTTGTTTCTCTTTAGGGCATTAATTTGACACCTTTTATGGCACCTCTGTTACTACTCTATGAGATATTGCCCTCCAGCAGAGGTTTTAATGATTCTTTCCAGAACGCAAAATAAATTGGGAGTCAAGTTTACCAGAATATTTGCAGCTAATTATTATACTGTCCTTTTAGCACTCCATGCTACTGTTTTAGTAGGAAATTGAAAACATGGATGAATAAAAAAATAACCCCCTCTGGAAATGAAAAATTAGAATCAGTATAATTTTATTATCTATGTAATGGAGGTGAATCTTCTCTGTAGGATAACATAGTAACCTGCATTGTGTTACAGAAAGGATTATATATTGACAGGAACATAGAAAAAAGAAGGTAATCAATCCTTGCTTAATCTAGCATGCCAGTATAAACCTGACTATATTCTCATAAGACATCCTACAGTCTGGAAAAAAATGGCATTAGCCAAGCAGTTAAAATCTGGTGGAAAGCTCCCTTGAGTGGTTATGTACAGATCTTTGTATGTTGCTTTGGGTTTTTTAATGATTGATGGACATGGCTGCTATTTGAATTCTTGTTTGGCTTCAGCAGTTCTTTACAGAAATGAATAAATAGCAGCAGGTTTCTCTGTTTGTTTGTGTGTCAGAATTGTATGTCAAAGTTACTACGGTTTGATAAATTATGTTGCTATTTGCTTTCACATACCTGAAAAGATTATGACCAGTCCTATGCATTTGGAATACTAAAAAATACTTTAAAAGGAAGATCCAGCAGTGTGTGCTGTATGTCACAATATTGACAGCATAATCCTAGAATGAAAGTAATTTTAGCCTGGACAGATTTTTTTAGCACTGTGTTGATAGATTAAGGCTCAGATGTGCTAAAAGAAGTGATTTTGATTACTGCCTAAAACAGGTTAATCATCAAAAGATAATAAATGACACCCAAGCTATAAATCCAGAACATGAAATATATTTTTTGTATTACATCTGTTTTGATGATGTCAGAATTACTTAAGCACAGGTAAATTTGTAAGAGTCATATCTAACAGCATTGGTCAGGAGTGTAAATGAAGCATATGAGCAAGTGTGTACTAGATCAGGACTTGTCAGAAGGTCAAAGGAAAACTGTATGTTGTAAAGAGAAATTTTACAATTTAAATATATTTTGATCTATTTTCATTTTTCTAAGTAATCACTCCAAAGTAAAAAAAAAAATCACAGTGAACATATGATTTCTTTGTGTGTGACTTATGATTTGCATTAATTAGTTGCAGTCACAAAAATAGCAAGGTACAATTGTTTTTTTTTTTTTCCTAATTTGGTATTGAATAAATCTTTTAAACAGGAGGAAATATTACAAAGGTAGGCTGCTACAGAGACAAGTACTGTCAGGCCTCACTGGAGTTGTTCAGAAAGTTTATAGATTATTTTTCCTTTCTAAGGTAAATATTATTCTCTTTCAAGTCAGGAGACTAATAAATAAATAAATAACAACCTATCCTGTGGAAATGAGTTATTGCACAGAAAATACCTTCAGGACAAATCTCACAGTACTGAGATGGATGTCTGAAATGTTAGTCTGAAACAGTTTGCAAGTTACATTTTTTAAAAAGTTATGGAATTTTTGGGATAAATAACTTTGGTTTACCAGTATGGGGTTAAATTGGCATTTTTAAAGCAAATAATGGTTTGTGTTAAGCTTGAAATTAAGCTCTTATTTTCCTAAAGAGTAATATTGTATTCCTATAGATATTGTGCTTTTTATACTTCTAGATTCATATAATCTAGAGTGGAGTGAATTGCAAGAGCATACAGATCATAAGGCAGGAAGAATTTTATCAACAGTTGAAGAAGGGCACATGTATCACTTACTCATGACTACTAATTAATGAGCATGCAGAATGATTTTTTTTTTAAGTGAAGATTCATTTTCAAGAGGAATCAAGACCTTTTACCCAAAAATTTGTTAACTGAACAACTTGTTTTTTATTTATTGTGTGGGTATCCCCTAGTTTCATTTAATCCAATATATGTTATTTTGTGTTGGAAGTGACATAATGATGGTATAGACAAGCTATTAGAAAATTGGGTGCATTTATCAGTACTTTATACCATTTTATGCTTTATACCATCTTGAGATTCACTATGCCTAATTTAATTCACATTATGATGAAAATAAAGGGTTTTAATCTGAAGGCAAGTGGATGATTTAGGTACAGTTATATATCTTCTGTTCATTTTATGCATGCCTAGTCATAATACTGATATACAATATTTATGTGCATCTTCAGAAGTATTTTGTCTCCTGTTCCAGGGACAAAATCAAGAATACTGTCAGCTTTATACAGTCTGGCTAAGTTAGTATTAATCACAGCACCCACATTCCAAGATTTGTCATTTTGTGTCTTTTACTTTAAAGCAAATAAGTTGTGTTTGCATTGCAATTTTATGAGAGCACTGAATATAGTCTTTTCAGGGATTTATCTATGTAAAACAAAGAGTCTTGGTATCAAAGCAAGATGAGTTATTTCCTTTTTAGGAATGTGATTGTTTCTGTTTTGTTTTGCTGGGGTTTTTTTGGTTGTTGTTGGTTAGCTGGGTTTTTTTTGTTTGTTTTAAATTAGTTTGAATGAGACTGTTCTGTATAGAAACAGAAATACAGATTTGGATGAATATTGAATTTCAAGTGATTTCCCAAATAGAAATACATTACTATGATGGTTTTCATTGTTCTTTAAGAAAATGCATGGTGATAATCTAGTTTCCTTGGACTGTGACTCCAATTGGTTGGTAAAAGTTTGAAACTTAGAAAAAGTACATTTATATTCTCTCCTCTTTGTTTCCATGCTTTTTCCTTGTCTATGTAGCTTTTGTACTTCAACCTGGGGGCTCAAGCCTCCCCTCAGAAGATGTCAAATTCAAACTTTTCTGGTCAAGGTTAGAACTGATCCTCAGTTTCCATTCTACTTCAGGCATTAGGCTGTGATTTAATGTGATCCACCTTTCTCTCTAGCTGTCATTTTGCATGAGAATGGCCTTGGGGTTGCTGTGTTTTTCTTGTATGGATGATATGTGCATGTCAGATGTCTTTGAAAAATCAGATCAGCTTGGGCCTGTCAGTACAGTGTCTGCCTGATTTGAAAATGTCCAAACAGCCTGAGGTTTCTGAAAAGGCTTGAAAGCTTAGATCTGTCAGCTTGGTGATATACATGGCTCTGAAAAACTACAAAATCTAGAGTATGAAGTTAAATAAAATTACCTACAATTCCTTACAGTCCTTAGCAGTCATTTCCTGGAACCACAATCTTGGATTTAGGTACTAAAATTATATTTAAGCTGTATTTTTAGCAGCAAGGATTTTTAGATTTTTCTGGGGGTGGGCGCTACTTAAGAGAGTCATACACGTTTGTGTATTTGATAGGATGTTTGTATTTTCCACTTATTGGGCTGGTATTACTGACTACTGTTACTTTTGTTGTACTAATGAAAATATAACTGAGATGACAAGGACAATTAGAAACGCTATACTGAATTATTGAATAATCATGTATTTATGATGTTCAGTATGTATTAATATCCTAGAAAGTGAATATAAATATATCTTAATAAGTTTTCTGCAATATTCATAATTTCAAAGTCAGTTGTAGTCATTGCAAAGGCTGAAATTCTTTGCAAATACACAGACACACATATATATTAAAACTTTCCCAGTTAATTGCAATTTTAATTTGAAAAGTTGACTTTTGGGATTAAGGTATTCAGTTATTAGTTCCATCTTTTAAAGTCAGCCCTTTTATTGTGTGTTTAGCTATTCAGTTTTTTTTTTTTAATTTTTCTCAGCTAAATTATAAAGTAAGGTTATCTGCTTTGATAGCAAATTTTGAAATGTATTTATCATTCACTGCCACTGACACTAAATGTTATTTCAAATGTTATTTGCACTTTGTATTTCTATGTTCATTTAATGGGATTGTAAAGACTACAGTCCAAAGAGCCTGTCCACTTTGGTACCATTTCAACAGACCTGTTTTGTTTTGAATCCCTTCTAAATTACAGAGAATTTTCCCCATTCTATACACTTCCACTTGTGATCAAATTTAATTAATCTGTGGAATAAAGAGGAATACCTCCCTCTTTAATTTTCTATGGAGCTGTATGTATTAAATATAAATATGGTCTTTAATAGTGTAACCTGTCAAAATCAAGCAGACTGTATTGATGACAAAGGACTTGCCTGTTTACTCAAACCTGAATTGCCAGAAGTATTTTAAAAGTCCTGCAAGTTGGGATTCCCAACCAAAAGAACACCTGTAAAGACAATTGAAACAGCTCTTCAGAATAATTTCAATTTTATTGACCAGTTTACCTTGCTTAATAGAAAATTAAAATAAGATTAGTGGAGGAAAATTTCTCTTAGCATTTTATTCACCATTAAAAATAATAGAAACTCCAAAAACCAACCAGACAACCAACAAATAAAAACCCCAAACAAAAATTATGTGAGAAAAAAGAAAATATGAACAGTTTACCCTAAAAGTACCTTTGGTAAAAATAAGTGTTAGAATAAAACACAGACAAGGCCATTTAGATGAAGTGCTTCTATGTTTTTTTTTTCTTTGTAGTAGAAATAATTCTTATATATGCCTGTAATAATGCTGTGTTTGCAGTTCAGTAAACATGCAGCTTAAGCAAAGATAACTGTGTCAGCAGTTGATTGCAGATCAATATTTCCACAGTACTGCTGAGTGCTGAATTAAGAAAGTTGTCTATTTCAGAGATAAATAATGCTGATGACTGACATAAAACTGAATTTATCTAGGAGAAAGATCAGTCTTGGAGACAGCTAAAATCTATGTATGTGAAAATTTTATTTTACCTCTTCTGTAGCCATGCAATAATAGAAATGAAAGATTTGCAGCATGTAAGCAATACTAGAAACATGAAATCTGTGTATTTCTAGAACAGATAGTGCATTTTGTATTTGTATTTTTCATTGCACTTAGATTATTTGCTGAATATGAAAATAACCAAGACAAATATCTTTCTGATGCAAACCTATAAAAGAATAGGGGTGTCTGTCTTTGTCCTCACAATATTTATGGAGTTCCTAGCAAAGGAAAATCATGTATCCAGTTTTCAAGTGGAAAGTGAAGTGGTTCCTACAATCCCAGCAAAATTCTGTATTTTTTGTCTTTTTACTTATTATTGTTTTTCATCAAAGGCAGAATCGACATGAAAAACAAATGAAAAATTCATGTAATAAACTGGATACCTCCCTGAGGAATAATTCTTGACATCATTCAGGGGACTTAGTAAATTGGCAGGGAGACTTACCTTTAAAGCAAACCTTCAGTTTCCGATACGGTGCATTGTGTCCATGATAATGTTGTCCTAGGTGTGCAATGACATTGAAGCAGTTTGTAGACAGTCTTTTTTGTTCATTGATATTGTTAGCAAATTAAAGGAGTGAAAATACTTCAGTGTACAGTGGGCACTGAGTTGTAGCTAGGGATCCTGCTTTATACATGGTAATGGGAGTATAAGATGAGTAAACCGTGGGTGAAAACACAGATAAAAAAGATACTTTCCACTGTTAATAAATGGCAAGAAATAAGTATATATAGCTGCATACCTTGAAGACTATCTCCAGGTATTTCATGCTTACATGATCCCTAGGAAACCTGTATTTATTATACAACCTCCAAAACAGGTTTTCCCAATGATAGGCTGGTATTTTAAATGCTTGCTACAGAAGCCTAAACTCCTGACAGTTCATCACTCTTAGTTAGGAACTACTGTCCCATATGGTAAGCAAAGTTCAACACTGGTGCTTGGAATATTGTCACATGCTCAATAATTTTCATAACTAATATGAATGGGGTTTTTACTGGTGCTATAGTCAAATAAAAATGAAGTAAAAATGTTTGGTGGCAAAGTAAGGTTTTTCCTCTCGCTCTGCCTTCCCTGCCAAGGGAAACTGCAGCTATTCACAGGTTTTGCACAAAGCTGGAAAAAGTTGGGTATTTGGGGTTTTTTTCTTTGGTTGGATTTTTGTNTTTTTTTTTTTTGGGGGTTTTTTTTTTGTTTTTTTTTTTTTTTTTTTTTTTTTTTTTTTTTTTTTTTCCTAATAGGAGCTGCAAAAAAACTCCAAAAAATTGAAGTCCATAACTTTATGATAAACAGTTGCCAAAGGAAAGACACAGTTAAAAGAGTGATAGATAAGAGCTGATGGTGAGGTGAATTCACACAGTATTATTAAGAATGGAGCTTATATAGTGCTACAGGGTAGAATGGAGATCTTTCCCATATGTTCAGTGTAATGGAAACACTTGTGTTTAACAACTGAAAGCTTCTCAAAAACTTTAGTAGCAATGGCCTAGGGGTGGGCATCATAAAATTTCCTTCTGTATGAGTTTTGATGAACAGGTTCTACAGATGCCAATAGATACAGCTGAAAAAATATCTGTGACAAAATAGGTGGCTGAAGAGTGAAAAATAGATGCTGAGAAGTATCCTGTAAATGTGTCGAATACCTGATGAGCTCTGGAGACTTGCAGCCCTGCTGAGTCCACAAGTGCAGGTGAATTCAGAACGTCCATAATTTGCTGCCTATACCCAAGGCCAGCAGAAAACACCAGCATAAACCATGGGTTTGTGTAGTTCAGAGAACATCCAAGAAGGTGGTGGGTGTTTTACGCTGACAAGTTCTTCAGAATTACGTAAGTGTTTCTGATGAAAGAAGAACCTTCTTGAAGGACTTTGAGAAAACCATCCATCAGCCACACTGTGATTCTCTGCTTCTGTTAACAGCTATGGCTGGCCTGTCAGCTGTTGCTCAAAACAGGTAACAATTAATAATTGTGATTATGCGTCTGTGCGTGCTGATGTGTGCTAATGGAAAGGGGCATGTGAATGTATTGTACACACAATTATCTGCTCTTAGTAACAACAGCTTAATTAAAAGGTGTTCTAGTACAGAGTGGTTGTAATTGGTGTCTCTCTTAATTAGATCCCCTTAAAAAAGAAAGGGGAATTTACAACATTAAATTAGTCTTTCATGCTTTTTGGAGAAAGATAGGTCAAGAGGTTGACATGAAGATTTGAAAGGTAGAATTGAGATTCGTGTCAGTGAGAAAAACAGCAGACGAGATGAAACGAAAGGGGAGGTAATAAAAAGGTTATGAAAGATAAAAATTGTTGAACTGATTCAGTGGTCCAAGAATAGTATCTTATCCTCCCATCCACTCAGTTCACAGACCCTTATCAGGAGTGCTGGATAAAACCTCTTTTCTTTGAGATTGAAATCTACAGGAATAATGAGGAGAGGACTCAAGGAGACTAACTACTTGTCAAGTGGCCTGGATATACCTTAATCAGAAAGCTGCTACTTTATTTCTTTATATCAACACGAAGCTATGTGATCCCACTTGAACTTTTAAACTAATCATGTTTCTGGACTTCGCTTTAGGGAGGCTAATACATAAAATATTACAACTTAAACTGGACCAAAATATAGGCCTTAAAATGCATCATTCTGCTGTATTTTGAGCATAATATGATCTTTGCATGATTTTTTTTTTTTTTTTTTTTTTTTTT